>JABVXS010000481.1:0-30846 GCA_013365335.1 Madathamugadia hiepei
TTTCAGCCAAGTTCATTGCAGTGGCTGTAATAAAACGAATCGCTCAGGAGCGTGCTTCATACAGATCCTCGGAATGGAACTGATGGACGATAATGATGAATGAATCTTTTCACAATTCAATCATTAAGGTTAAAGGCATTTTGATAATTCATAAGTTTCATTACTATTCGTGCATTTCCTATTCTCAACTGATTGCACTTGACAACGATTGAAAAAGAACATACTGTTCTAATCTCTCTCACATTAACTTTTCAAATTTCACTCCGAAGAATGGAATGACTAACATAACCACCGATCTCGACAACATTTCCATCTGTCTGTGCAATTTCACTTAAAGTATTCGACATCGCCGAGGTGCTGCTCATTTCGCTGTCTGACTGTCCGATGAATATTTCATCAAATGGCAACTTGGAAACATAACCTTTTCCACGTCGAACGAAATCACGAAGCCAGCTCGATCCACCACTGTCATGGAGCGATTCCAAAACTTTCAACTGAGTCGCGTTATCTTAATTGTAAACTGTGATTTGGTGAAATTTTATTTCAATCAATTTGCACCTTGATTTACTGAAGTTTAGACAAATAGAAATTCTCACGTTTTCAATCAGTTTGTTTTGCTTATTTAAATTTCGTTGGGATGTAAAAGATAGATAGATTATGGGATACTGTTGTTCGACATGTGCTTGATAATCTCTAAAGTCATTTCGTCGGTTGAGAACGATGAAAACTTACTATGTTGTAGAATAACTGATGGAAGAATAAAGATAGAACAAATAGCTAAAAGAGATGAGGGAAAGTAAGACATCGTCTCGGACGGTTGTGCAACTGTCATTCAAATTTCTCTTTACTAAAATTAGGTTAAATTTGTCAATTGCTCTGATTCCATGAGCCAAACGAAAAAGGTTAAGTGTTCGTAATTACTTGATGCATATAAATGGTATTTGTGCCATCGAAGTGGTTAATTAGTAACTGAAGGATCCATCGGATTCTCTCGCATTCTTTTCTCTTCAACATTGTTCACTCCTTCCTTTCATTAAATTCATTTCTTTTTTTCTTTTCAAATTCCATTTTCTCCATTGCATATTGCAAAGTCATTGGTTCGGTTTTTCAAATCAGTCCAATTTTATTTCATTGGTGAAATTTTTAAGACTCTCAATAAGATTTGCTTAGTTTACTCATTTAATTTAAAAGGACAAAGCTAAGAAATGATTAAGGATGCGTACAACATGAAAGAAATTTTTCAAATAATTCCTTTTTCCTATTTTCGTTGGATTTGCTAATTTAGCCGTTCCAATGATAATTCAAATTTTACAGGACGATAGCCTCGCACATAACCATTTCTTACGAAATAAGGTTCCTGAAATTATTGAATCAAAATTCACAATGAAATTTAAAGTGTGCACAGAAATCACACTTGCATGGCTTACATATTAAACAGAATAATTAGAGACGTACTAATTGATTTGATAATTGCCGGTTATGTTCAATAATTCCGGAATAAAATAACCCATTAACAGATAACAAGAACAACTGTATCCACAGTAAAAGAAGAAGTTGAAAAGCATTCATCTGGTCCACACGATCTTCTCCTGTTCATTTGAAATATCGCATGGAAATATGAAAACAACAAATATTCAAATGTTTTAAATTATTTTAAATTATATGCAAAAAAGGAAAGCTTCGGCATTCATAAAGAATATTTGAAACCCGGAGGAACATAACGGTATTTGAACTGCATCAGTTGCAGTTGTATTGTCAACAAAATGAAGATTTGAAATTAATCGAAATAGCCCAGAAGATAAAATCAAAAATAATCGTGATTATTCGTCTGAATTTGAAAAATATTACGTGAGAAAGGCATAAGTGCTCTCCTGAACTGAAATGCCTTCGAAATTTCTCTCTCTCTCTCTCAGACAACAAATTATTGGACAACAGAAGCAATGATTCATAGATCACGATCACCTGGAATCTCATTGCATAGAAGAACAGCAGTTGTCATAATTCCAATTTTATCTGACCATAAATGACTGAAACTACTGCAAGCAGGAAATTTCATCAAAGATTTTATTCGAAAATGATTTTGAAAGAAGTGAACAATGTAATTTGAAAAGACGGAAACAAGTGATTCAGTCAACGATGCAGCTATTCGACGTTGGTACCAATGGAACAATATGATTTGGAACGAATGATTCACTCAACTATGCAGCTATTCGACTGTTGGTACCAATCGCATCGCTGAAAATTTTTCGGCCAACCTGGACGCGTTGTGCTGAGTCTCTGGACACATGCACCCACCGACCTAAAAATTAGATTTCTCATATTTTTGCAGTTTTTGCACTTCACTATCATTTACCCTAAAGTTAGAAACGATCCTGAAAAACCATAGAAATACTTACGAATAATACGGTTTCCCATAGAAGTGACATCTTGGACAAAGGGCAACAATCTGTTGAGATATAACTGTTTGATTTAACAGCTCTGCAATGTTTGCTGTAAGCACCTGAAATTTCATTTCAATTAAATATTCTAATGATAATGAGAAAGCTGGAAATGATTGACAATTTTATTTATGAAAAATAAAATTTCAAGAATTGCTTCGAAATGTTGATTTGATCGCAAATTATTGTAATAATTCAGAAAAAGCATTTCTGGCTTTCTTATTTTCATTTAATAACGAACTGAGCATAGCGTATGAGATATAACTTATTAGTAATTAGTAATTTAAATACGCAAAAGTTCTAAGACTCATCTGATCGGTCTAATTTGAAGTAAAGCACATGGAAAATTAATCTCGAAATGTTCGAATAATGAGCAGTTCCCAAGTACCTTAACGAATAATTCGGTTGAAATTCCGTCACTCTCGCGTATTGGAATACCTCGTAACCCCTCACATTGCTGGAAGGGTAAGTCCGCTAATTCGTTGCATTCCACATTTTCGTCAAAACAATTTGTCTAAAATTTAATAATTATGGAAAATAAAAAAAAGGGGTTTTTTGCTTATCGCAGATTATTTTTTAGCTTATTTAGCTCAGTTACGTTCAGTAAACAATGTATTGGGATGCTTATTCGATGAGATAATGAATTTATTCATTGCGATATAATAAATTTGTTCAAAAAATTACTTATATAGGGAAAATTGCAATCTGAACTTTTCTGGAATTTGGAAATATAAAATCCTTGACGACTAATTACTCCTAATGTTTTCCCGGGATCTCTCATACCTTTATGGAAATAAGTAGAATCCTTCAATATATGGCTTTTCTTACGAAATCAAATTTAAGAGTTAATGATTTTATTAAAAAAAAGTTCCAGATTTCGTCTTCTTCTCTCAGACCTAAATCTTCGAAGACCACCGTCTTTACCACTGTTCTCAAAAGGTTCTTTAACGAAATTTAATGTTTTATTAAAATATTCAATCAGTGATAAATGTGTAGTATTTTTGGCATTAGGATATTGCAGGGATCCTGTGATCTCGAGAACTTAAATCTGTGTATATTGCAGACTATTGAGTTTAACAGGGACAGAATATAGTAGATAGCTATAAGGAACTGAAATTGCATCAGGAATCAGTTTCAGGATGAACACTGAAATATGTCGGAGAGGAGGACGAAATTTAAAACTTACATAGATCAGACCTTTGTACTTGTATGTTGTCAATTGCAGCTAACCCAGAAAATCCAACCTTTTCCATGTGTCACATTTGAACTCAAAGGTCATTCTATCTTTCAAGTTTTGATTTAATTTATTCAGTGAAGATGAATTAACCCGATGGGTCATGTCAACGCATGTCAGGTCGAGAGTACTCAACGTTCTCAGTGGTCGATGGACAAATGTCGTAGCATTTCCACAACTGCTGCATTGCTCCTAAATTATTATCATAAAAATCTTTGAAGTTCTTTTCAACAAGAAACGCAAAGTGTCGATTCCTCGTCAACCGGAAGTGACAATTTTCAGAATCCTTGTCATATTCACCCTTAATAACGTTTTGTGTTGAAGAAGAGAGGCTTATTAATGGTTCTACTGCAACCCTTTTGTTGTACTTTTGCATGATAATATGGAGAAACTTGCAATATCAGGTTCAGAGCTGAAATCATATCCGCAATGAAAGAAATCGATGTGATTCAGGTAGCGTGAAACAAATTTATTTTCCAGACGTACGATACGTAATTCATTCTGGAAGATAACATCGTCACGGATTTCAAAGATATTCTGAACCTTTAAAAATGTCGCAAGAAAGGTCATGTCCCCATGCATTCGGGTAAATCAAAACAAACCAACGACAAATCATGAAATTTCATCGCAACGAGAAGTGAAAATACAAGAAATAATGCGGTTGCAGTTGAAATGCCTGTTGTGTACGAACACAGTCTACGTCGCAGTAGATGTCGCAGTAAGCGTTGAAACCTACGACTGCGCCTGAAGTGTGAGGTGGAGTAATGAACCCGACCTGCGATAACCTTACTTTAATCTGATTAAAATAATAAGAAGGGGA
Organism: Madathamugadia hiepei; assembly: GCA_013365335.1. NCBI lineage: Eukaryota > Metazoa > Nematoda > Chromadorea > Rhabditida > Onchocercidae > Madathamugadia > Madathamugadia hiepei. The sequence goes on from JABVXS010000481.1 coordinate 4,493, forward strand.
TTATTCGAGAATCGAGCCCACATTGAAAAAATTATTTTTAATTCCGTAATTTAAATTATGTAATATTCTTCTTCATTTTGTTGCGAAGACAACTACAGCTGAGGTACATCCAGTGCCAACAATACTCCTGAAGTTTTCAAATATTCCTTATGAATCCCGAAAGTTACCCTTTTTTTGCATAATTTTGATTTGAAAATACAATCCCATTGGTTCATTTAAATATTTCGTACTACCGCACTTTCATAGGTAAAAATTCAAATGAACTGACTGTATGCAATAATTGATTTTACACTTGAAAATTTAATTCAAATCGAAAATTAGTTGCCAAAGGTTGCTTACATCTGATACAATAAAGCGATCAACCACACAGAACATGAAAGCGCTTTTCTTACTGATTGCAATTTCATAGAGAGCGAGAGAGAGAGAGGGGAAGAGAGAAATAATGATAACGAATATTTAATTATTCAATTTAACAAAATATTCAGTTTAAAGCAAATTTCATCAAGTTGGTTGCTTGTCAACCACTTGCTTGCTAATTAATGATGAGTGAAGTTAAGCTCTATACAGTCAGTCATTTCATCAGAAAACCGTCTTTCCAATGTCAAAATTAATAACTAAAAATAAAAATTCATTAAAATCCATTGTTATCATTTCTTCGATCGGATTGATCTCTGCATCTCTTACTGTTCGATTACATTCAAAAAGATTTCTATGTACAATGCCAAATCTTTCGTTGTTTTGAATGAAAACTGAAGTTTTATTTAAAAATTACCACTTATCAACGAATTTTATTCGTTCATTGAAAAAAAAAAATGGATGAAATGCTTGAATAAAATTGAAAAATAAAAAATTAAGTTTTCTACATTCAAGATTTGAAATGAACTTCAAGTACATGTTATGCTATGTTATCATCGTATTGAAATCCAAAAAAAAAATTAATTTAAATTTCAAGATTTTCACTTTTCACATTTCTGCACTTAGCACAGTATGGAAGAGGTTGGCGATGAAATATGAACCATAACAATGGAACAAAAATTATAGTTATTAAATGAAAATGCACAATTGAGCATTGGTCATCTCTATCGGATACTGTTCGGATGTATGGGTACGAGGAGACGGTGGCATGGACTAGCAGATATTTAAGGCACCCATATCTGCAATTTAGGCACATCAAGTTGACATCAGTGGAGGCATACCAAGCCATCTTTTGACCTTATCAACAGCTCCGATGGATAGCTGTCACTGAATTAAATTGTTTTATTTTCTTATTGTTTATTCATTTCGAAACTTCTTCTTTGTCGTATGGAAAATCTTATATACCCTTGTAAGGTTATGACTGTGAACTAGCTGTAGCACCTGCATTTGGTTCAATTTCCCATGTCGAGCAGGTAGCAAGTCCGATTGGTAAGGGAAAATATGTTCGCAGGTAGGCTGAACCGGTGAACTTCAACCTATCAGAAGGACAACTCTCACACCAAAGTCAGGCAGACAAAGCTCGATTAGCCCTCTAAGGCTATACATTTAAGAGAAGGGGATGCTGAACAAAATGTACAGCCTGAAGATCTCGATGTCCTTGTTCAAGCTTACTGGGTCCTAGTGGTTGAACCTGTGCGCAAGCTCTAAGCGTGGATGAAGTCGAACCCAAGCTAGGATGACCTTAATGTCATATTTCCCTGCGGTTTTTCTTTAAGTTTCCCAATGGTTGGATTATGGAGAAATTAAAAAGTTACCACTGAAGCAAGAGAGAAGCAGAGAGAACGACAGGTGTCATCCATTCAGTAATTTATGCTTTTGAAATAATCCGCAAGTGCTCCAGTTGTTTTGCTACACTGTTCTGGTTGTACGCCATTTTCGTATATTGAGATTATCACTGCTGAAATATAACACTGTGATGATCAAACCTATATCTGATATGATCATGGTGCCTCCACAAAGGTCAAATGTTGAAAAGTTGACGACAATTAAATCCCTGGTAGGATTGATTTCAAAATGAAAATGACTGAACAGGTATGACAGTCTATTTGCCAATGAATTTCTCAAGTATGTGCGCAAGATTTTTACTCATTTTTAAAATTAATTATACCAAAAATTTTCATTAAATTCTCACAACTTTCCAAAATGGTCATACCACGAAATCTATGAAGTAATTCCTGACCTTGTCCAGTTTTATAAATGAAGAAACCAGTTGATCCCTTTTTGCCAATGATTCTGTCATCATCAGCTTGTAGTACGAAGTATTTCTCACCCTCGAACTTCATGCCCGTCCCCAGTAATGAATCCTTATTTTGAAATCCTTTTCCGGCTGCTGCCGCTTCTGCTGATTCTAGCTGAAAACTTGCACATTTCAACAGCTTGCCATTTAATTACTTGCTTAATGAATTAATTGCCCATTCACTCCTAAAATAATTCATTTGGCAAGCATTTTGTCTGTTTACTTTATTGTGGAGTAATTGACTGAAAAGGTAACACTCCTTGCTCTATTCATTTCTTTCTTTCACCTTACAATAGCAAATAATAATATCAGGTTCCCAATAACTTGTCACAGCTTCTCTGATTCAGACAGTTTAAGAGAGATCATTTTCATCTGAACTATTTATCACTCAATCTCTGCACCGCTCTCCTCCAATCAGATATCACCACTGATAACATCAGCAAGAGTCAACCAGCGAAGTTGCAAAACTCTTCGGCACTCTGTCCATATCGATCCTTCCTTCCTTTCAACAAGACATTCAACTTCAACTATTTTACTTCATTGGATTGGTTCCCCTCACCACATTTAAGCATCATTAATACACATGGGAACGGCTTTACTAATAAATTCCCATCTTTCGATGTCTCTCCTGCCAAAAGCAATGAAACTTTTCAAAAGGTCCTACTTCAAAAACTTTCAAAGGCCCGCCCAGCTTTGAGTGCTATTATTTTCACATCCTTTATATAAAAGAAAAGTCAACAATTCAACAATTGGAATTTAAATTTTAAAAAAAATGCTTGTTATGTTGTCAAAATAATTGATAGATCTCAATTTTCGGATAATTAAAAAAAAATTTTAATTAAAGTAACCTTGAAATTATCGGATTTCCCCCAAATTGATCCATCAAAACCACAAATTGCAGCTTTCGAAACATCACCAGAGCCGACCAAATTATTATTGACCAAATCTGCCCAAGACATTCTCTACACTTGCGATAGATGAGACCTTGAAGATCCAGAAATGCTAATACGACAAGAGGATTAATTAATCTACAAAGACAAGATCACTATTCACAAGCTGAAGAGAAAACAGAACAATTAATTTTGCAATACAAAAACTACTCGTACACTGAAACATCGACCGGTGACAAGCAGTCCTTCAAGTTCCTTTCATCGAATAATAAACTTAAGTTGTTGCCATATATTTACAGCATTGATTCATAGCTCATAAATTATGGACTTGAAAGTTGAACTTCCTTGCTGAGTAATAAGAATAAGATATGGCTAATGAGCGTTGAAAGTGCCTGGAGGATTCTCGAGAGTACTCAGACTACTTCAAAACATTAGCTATGAGTCAGCTGGGACATGAAGACACTCAAGTAGAATTCTCAATTGCTAAGTGCAAAGTTTACTTTCTCTTTCAGTTATCGAAATGATCACAGAATTTCGGTACGAAAAATCTCCAGTTTTGCCACAACAATTACTGCAATTTAAAAAATGCGACGATTACGAAGTACAAAGTTTAATTTTCCCTTACAATCAGGTATACCTCAATTAGCCGAATGAGACTTCCAAGGATTTCAAGTTTTAATTTGAAAATTTCGCAATCTGGAAAGACAACATAAATCTTCTGGCAAATAAGAATTGTGAATGCACTTGCCAACTATTGGATGGATAAGAATTGCATTCCTAATACTACTTTCTATGGCTGGAAAGTGAACTCAATGCTTAATTATCTTTTAATTAATATCTTTTAATGAAGATGATATTTTCCAAATTTAAAAGAGTAAAGGTATTTGATGAAAATTGAAGTTCGCCTTGGAAAAGTTTAATAAATATAAAATGGTTGCTTGAGGAGGTAAAGCAGCCTAGGAAGTGAAAAATCTGGAGAAGAAAAAGTCCGAACGCCAGATATATTAATGTTATTCAAAATGAGTGAAACAGTTATTTCAGTGCAACCGTAAATTGCTTAATTAAAATTCTTTTTGCTATTCGAAAACCAAAAAGCGGCAATTTCTTTTGCTAAAAATTAATAATAAATTTGAAATTTCGACAATTTATTAGTAAACTAGTAAGGGGTCAGGATGTCAACATCCACATCATACCGATGCTTAGGAAAGATTCTAATTTCATCCTGGAAATGAAGGATAGGTATGCTCCATAGTTAGTGCATACTGAAGGAAACTTGAGGTACACACTCCTGCCAGCAATATCAAAATTATGTGATCGATCGATCCCTTATTCCGGTTCAATCTATCCGAGGATCAAGGTTGCTTGTCTAAGCCGAAGGTTAAAGTTCCGCAAAGTAAATTTCAACAGGAGAGTATACAGAGAGAGATAAACACGCACGTTGTATAGAATTGAAGTTAGTGGAAGGAAGGAAGCGACTAGAAGACATATGTGTAGTAGTAATGTGCGGATGCTGCAGCATCGGTGGCTGTAGTGAATTGGCGGAGCAGCAGCTGCTCGCTGTATCCGTACGTATCCGAACTTCGATCCTTCCTCCTCCCCTCCTCCTCCTCCTTCCCGAAAGTTCTAACATCTATGGATCATCTAGCCCTTTCTTCCCAGTTATCAACAATCGGGAAGACTGAGATCAACAAGTTGGATTACTCATCCCGACAATATCAGGCCAGTGAGGTCATCCTCCCCAACAAACAACTGCAACAATCTTCCTTTTACTTTGTCCAACTTTCTCGTTGGTGTCGTAAAATTTCACCACTTTCAAGTTTAATTGTAAAACTCCAATTTTTTACAACATCCAATTTCAATGCTAATTTTTATCCTTAAAGAAAGCAAAAAAAGAACCTTTCAAAAAAAGGCTGAAATCAGAAACAAAAAAAAAATGTTTGAAACGTGAAGAATGAAAAGTTATTTCAACTCGTCCAACTTTTGTAAAGTATCATCCGATCGTGAGACACCACTGACAGGTGACGCAGCTTCCTCGTCTTCTTCTTTCAACAATTGCTTGAGATTGATCTGCAAATGTGCTGCTTCATTTATAATGAAATAATATGTGGTTGGACGAATGGAAATATGGTTGGGAAGGAGGAAACCAGTTGGAAGGACATTTGTAGAAATGGAGGATGATTGATGGTTGCCGGATGGATATCCGGTCAAGTGAAAGCATCCGTCAGCTGCTGAAGCGGAAAATCGATGATAACCTATGATGGAGTGAAATTTGCTTTTGTCTTTTATTCCGTATTGATCAGAAGCGATCTGTCCCACCATGTTTGTAAAATCTTCTTAATGATAGTCTCTTTTTTTCTCTGCCATCTTTTAATTCTTCTCATTTCATTTCATTTTAAACCTAAAAACCTAGACTAATTCCTCAATTATTTCAGTGTTGAAAAAATGTGTGTTACACGTTAGGTTGGTACGTTTGCGTGAAAGCTTTCCAAATGCTCACTAAGTTATACTTAGTGCTGGTGGATTAACACGTATCAGGTCCAATGAATCGTAAATAATCGCGAAGATCAATTTTCAACAATGCGGTACACTGACATAATTTGCGAATAATTTACGAAGGTTGAGCCCCAGAATACCACAAAGAGTGATCAGTAAATTGATACTTTGACAAGTGGCATGATAACAACATGGTACCTCATCTGAGATAGTTTTGATTCCCATCCGTGTATTCATTTCACTTTTTTCACTTCGATCAATTACAAATTTCTCATCCGATGCCTTTGCTTTCGCCGAATGCGACCTGCTGAATAGAGTTGTACTTTATTCACTGGTGCTTTATTCCTGTATTTCCTTTGCTTTATGGAATTTTGATCATTAATCATGGCCGGTTATCACCGGAAACAGCGATAATTGGAGCATCACTAATGATAATGATTACATAAGGAATTGTTGGCAACATTTCTGCCCAGTTGAATTTCAAATGAATTAGTTGAAATGGCGGATGAAAGTTGCCAACATACAGTGGATTGAATTTCGAAGCATGTTCTCCATTTGGTTCCCAGTCGTAAGGATCTTGCATACTTTGACCCTCCTTTTTCAGGATTTGTTTAAGGAGTGCCTGTAGCAAATTGTAATCTGAAAATCCCACATGTCTGACCCTATCATTAGCATATTCAACACATCTAACTGATCTACTGACGGACGGGGAAGTAATGCCTGGAAAAGCATTGATAATGAGCTTGCAATACCTGGTTTATGATTGTAATTCAGTTTCTTGAGATGCTTCAAGAAAACATGAAACTCCAGTGGCAAGCTGGAGATGAGCTCTTCCTCACAATCTGCTTTACAAGCCTCAGCATGCGTCCGATCCATGTTACGCCTCAAATTTTCATTTAACAAGTTTCTCCGTGAACTGATGCTGAAGCTGAGCATCAGAATTGCTGTTTAGTAATGTTAGCAGTGGTAATGGCATTGTTCATTCCACATGCCAGCAATGAAGAGAAGTGAAAAATTGACAGAGAAATTGAGTAGGAAGACATAAATAAAAAGGAAAGGCTTTGTTGATACCAACCATGGCAAAGAGCCAAGAATCATTTCGGCGGTCATGTACAACAGCGACCAGAGGTCATCGTGGCGACCCTGCTCGTCGCGACGATGAACATTTATCGAGCAGTATCGAATTGTACCGCGGAATGGTGCAGTTTTGCGTGGTTCACGTAGCTTCATGTTACCTTTTTCATCAAATTTCTTAAATTAATAAAAAAGGAAAGGAAGTTGAAGTAAAAAGTGAAATCATCGAGATCACCTTTGTTTATTATTGAAAAAATATTCTGACAAATGTTAATAAGCAATTAGCTTATCTAATGAATCAGTCTGGCAAGTGCAAAGTTATTTCAGTTAAATAACTAAACGTGTGTTGTACAGAGGTAATATAGTAATATTGCGGTTGAACTTTTTGTTATTCAAGCTGCAATATACCCAGGTATATCCTGAATAGCTAAATAGATCGGGAAAGGTGATTTGGTGGCATGAAGAACGAACACAGTATTGTCTGGCTAGACCGAAGTCAAGCATGAAGACAGTACGCATCACGGATGGCTTATGTCCCATCGCGAAATTTGATGGTTTCACGTCGCGGTGGATAAATCCAACATTATGTAAATCTTCAATTCCTTCCAGGCATTGCATGCATAGTTTCATCGCTGTTGACAATGTAAAACGCTAAGAAAGCGAATCTTTGAAGTACAGGCTGTTAAGCTTTAATTTAAAAAGTTTTGAACTTCGAACCCTTTCACTTTTGATCGCTCCCTTCTCATCAAACGAAGGATACATCCCCATGAACTAGTCGTATTTCGGAAGTCAAACTTTTTTCGGAAACTTTCCAATTTTGTTACAATGCAAACCTGATTTGGACAGTGTTTTCGCAATTCACATAATGATTTTGATAGTAAAGTCATTATAAGGAAATAGAAATTGTCACCCTGCAAATTTTAATTTCATCTGATGACCTTTATGTTTGTTTTTGCTTGCCATTATCATGAAATATTTATTGGTGGTTCTCCCAAGTTCACCTGGAATCAATAGTGCATCATAAGTGCAAATGTTTGGGTTGATGCAATTGCCTGACCTAAATCATAAATGAAAACTGTAAACTTCTCGAGAAATCTTCAAAACATCCAAAGCACTTTTGCACCCTATCACTATCACCTTTCCAACTGCATAAATCTTGCATGCATGCTGCGATTTGTCCAGCTTTTTCAAAACATGAACTTCCATTTTCAATATTTGATCATCGTTAAGCATCCCAAACGGTTCCGTTTTCATGGCTGCCATTTGAACCGGATTCTGCATGTTAACCACCTGGAAAACTAGGCCATAGCCACCTTCTCCGAGTCGGCGTAATATCTGTAGCGTCATTACAGTTTGGGAGATTTTTTTTTCATTCAATTTAAATCGATATCATGTGCATTTATGTATAAATTTCAAATTGCACTCATCGATACCATTTCCAATTAATGTTGAAATTAGTTTAAACGGATGGATATAGCACACATGCAAGCATTCTAAAGGAACATCAATCGCTTTGCAATTAAGAATGCTTCAACTGCACATACTCAACGACATTTACAACTACAACAATGACAATATGCACCTGCCACTGATTTTTCACGATACTACCAATTTTAAGCGTAATTTTCTGCAAATCTTCTTTGCCCATTTAACACCCTCCACAACAGAACAAAAATATATAAACAAAAAAACTTTCAATTCAAATTCATACTTATATTGCCAAATAGAAATTTGCATAATATTTATGACAAAGGTTGGAAAGGTTTTTTCCATCTTTGACTTTTCATTTATCATTTATGAAATAACAACCAATGTTTGACATAGAATGGTGGAAGACAAAATATTAAATATGAGAATTTCAATTAAATTGAAACTTCTGCTCATTTTCAATTTTCAGTTATTATTAAAGAATTACTTAAAATCGACCAAATTCAAAATGAAATTATATAATTCAATGTAGTGAGAATGTATCGCCCATTTGTTGCAGTAAGCTATGATACTCTGCAGTACGCTGCATTAATGTATTAGCCATTCGATCAGAATTGTACATTCCTACCAGGCCTAACTCAATGCAATTTGGCTTTTTCTCCATTCCTTTTTATTTGTGCAGCTGAATGACAACGTAGTAAAATTGCAGTAATTATCCAAGAAGAGATCAGCGATATCCCAATCCAATGGCTTCCATTCCAATGCTCCGAATAAGCATATTGGGACCATACTTGTGCAATTAGAGTCAAAGAACAAATCTGTAATTTCGTATTTGAGATTTAAAAAAGTGGTTATAATTAACATTTTTATTGTAATTAGTTTTGCACCAAGTTAAGGGGTAATAAGAGATGAGAGATCAGCAAAGAGTTTCATTTCTTTTAGCTTACCATTTTTCAAATTTTGAGGCAATTTTATTCAAAAAAAATTTCGCATTGATGGAAGTAACATTTCCCTTGAATGATGGTTGATGAAGTTGGCAAACATACTAAAGTTCGAGAATCGACAGATGCTAGACGGTCTGCCGGCTTTTCCCAATGTAAAGCATGGCTACTGATCACGTAGGATGTGAGGAAGTCGGTACCCATAAGTCGAGCACAGAATTCATGCGATTCACCCAGTTGTACACGAACCTAGCAATGTTGAAATTTACTCACCAAAGTTGCATTTGAAGGCAATTTTTGAAAAAAAATAGTTGATACATATCAAGTTCTTGCATAATATTTGTACAATAAAGTGAACAATCTTTTGAAAGCACTGATTTTTCACGAACAAAGCATTTCAAAGTAAGTTTTACAAGAATTGGGATTTTCAGCCAGAAAATGTTGATGATTTTCCATCCAGAAAGTACTGCAAAGTTTTGTTTTGTTTTTTTGGAATTTCGAAGCAATTAAAATGAAACTTCAATGAAAAATATTCATATAAAAAAAAAAGATGGAAGGGATGTGCGCAAATGTGCGAATCTCTCATCCGGAAAGTTGTCTGAAGTTGATATTAGAAGGTGAAATGAATACCTGTCGGTGTAATAACCATTCTGGAAATGCAAGCCATGCAATACCAATAATTATAGATACAAGGCTATCCACCTGGAACAGAACATTTTCCATAACACTCGTGATGACCGCTGCTCCTAATGCCCATCGACGAACTGTTTGCATGCAGAAATTCACTGCCAACCAACCATAGCACCAATATTTCGCAATTTTCAGGTACTAAAAATTCAGAAAACTCAATTTGATGTGAAAATCTGGAAATTTTTCATAAGAAATTTAAACCACACAAAAATGGAGAAAAAAGAGGGAATTTTCAAGCCTTTGAAGGTCGTTCGAACTTTCCTTTCTCTTTGATTTATTAAATTTCATAAAAGCTCTGATCAAGAATCACTAACGTTGGAATGAATTAAATTCGGTGTTTCTGCTGAACAATGCACCAGAACCAAAAGTGTTGATATTAATCCCTGGAATTTTTCCATCAAAATTTTAGTAATCATTTTATTCATCCCCACAGAATCTAGTAGACTTATATTCTCCACAAAATCTGGAAGTTCAAAGGTTGAAAACAAGAATTTCTATTATTTTAATAGATTCACCACAAAAAATTTTTGTGGATCACGAGACTTGATCTTTTCTGTAGAAAATCATTGAAATATGAATGATGAAAAGAAAACTTTTTTCAAGAATTACTCATTAAATCTCATTAATTATTAATAATTTTGACACTAAAGGTTAAAGTAACTTGGCAAATAACTTTCTATTTAAATGTCATTTAAATAGAACCAGAATTCGGCAGAGATGACAAGCAGAGATTGCTTCAACAAATGAATTCCTCAACCGATACACTAGGAAGGCCATGCCAATGTGGTGGCAACCGATACATCTAAGTAAATGCCAGTGGACGCCATCTGTTTCTTCAACCTGTAATTCATTCAGTTCACCTAATACGAAACTGTCTAAATTTAGCTCTTCTCTGAAGTGGAATTTAAATAAATTTGTGTTATCAAATGTATGGCAGCGAAGGATTAATTAATTGGTTTTAATGAAACAAACCTTTCTCACCGTAATATTACAAAATTTTGGAAATTAATAATCATCCATGTATTTGCAAGACTTCAAAGCAAACAATCCCATCAGTGGTCCATTTTACTCTTAAACGAGGTCACAGGAAAAAGAATGACAAGGCTCGTGACATTTAGTAGTTTACGTGACTCCAAGCCATTATCATAAACATGCTGCCTTTCGCAGCGAATGAGCCATACCTGTTCATCTTATTGTTTACAACAAGAAATTGAAATTCAACTTCTTGATGACTAAGTAGAGAGAAAAGACTTACAAAAACAGAGGAAGCAATGAGAGAAGGTATGCAAAATAGTAGAGCACCGATGAGAAGTGACATCGCAGCATCGATGACTAACAAACTACTCTGCAATTGCATGACAGATACCAACTGTCGTTTACGGATGAATTAGAGTTTGAATGGTTTCTTGCAGCATAAGAAATAGGCCCCGCCCGAATTCCAGCTTGTACAGGCATGTACTGTTTCTTCGGAATTGGACATCAGATGAGGTGAGAAAAAAGGGTACCGATTCTTTCATCAGCAATTTGTAGAAAACCTCTCGTGGAGAGAGGAAATTCACAGTGGAAAACGAACAACTTGAAGCTTTCCGACGTCGATTCCTGATCTCAGAAAACCGGCTTTTTTTTAATGATTAGAAAAGAAAGGCAGTTAACCCTTCCACAGGTGTGAAGGGATTTTGTTCTTCCCTCCAAATATATGTCCATTATCTTTCAAAAATTGAACATCCCATTGCTTTATTGCTCAGAGACAAATAGCGAGATATTAAGAGAACGAGAAAGATAAATGGACACTGGTCAAATGGCTAGCCCTAGAACTTCTGACTACTCATTGATGAGGTCAAAAATTGGAGAGAAATGCCCACCTAATTTGCCAAAATTGGATTTCCCAGCAGTTGCACTTACAGCAATGACCTTTCGCGAAGCATCATTTTCTGTCCATCACGCAAGTCTTCACCGTCAGGTGTAATTTCGAGAACAGTCCAACCTATCCACTCATACAACCATAACTTTTGCAGAGTAGAAACTTTCATGATACCTGGAACAGGTGAAACGTAATTTGTACAAAATCGCTGTAAAAATCGTGGGCGTGGTTGTCTTCGTTGAAAATTTTACCGTTCTGCAGTGAACGTTTATCATACAATTCGTCACATGTGAAAAATTGAAATCATCAGGTGAGTCAGTTACCAGGATGAAGGTGGAGATATCTGGATAATTATCATCACGGAAGTGGTGATAGCTATATTATCATCAACAAATTAACGGACATTAAAGATGCTTGTTAATTACAATTTCATTTCATCTCTCCACCTGTTATGATAAACGATTGTCTCCGTAAAGATTGGTGATCAGCGACCAGTGAACAGTATAACGACCTACAAAACAAAATCCATCGAGTGTAAGCGTTTTGACTCAGAAAAGTTGAAGGGTGAGGAGATATTCACCTCTCTCTCTCTCTCTTTCTCCTTCTCATTCTCCCCTTCCTCCTTCCTAATCTCCATCAGATCTCACATTCCTCGCATGACATTGCTCTTAAAACTTTCCATCTTATATAACATATTTCATTCTAAGCACGATCATTACCAGAGATTGTCGAGAAACTGCCACTTGTTGAAACATTCGATGATCAGACTGACTCATCTCAAATGAAAGAGACGAAGAGGTGACAAGTGGAGTTTTGACAGCGAAAGAGAAGGATTGCACATTGCTGCAAGGTGATGTCACCCTCCCTGAACAGGTGGATAACCTGATATCTTCATGCTGATTATCTCTCAACTCCATAAACTTATAGAATATCAAAGACAGGGTATAACTGTTCTTGAATAATTTGTGCATCTCAATTTTTGAATACATTTCACTCATCACACCTCACCGCCTATTCATTAGCTATGCAATTTGATTAACTAAAGGTGTATAGTTCAATGCAGGGCTTATCAAAGATGAAGGCTTATTGTAGGCATCTCAGTGGACAGGCTATAGGATTACATATTCAGCAATCAGAATATATTAAAGGAACACTGAAGTGAAGATTACCTTTTCAGGATTAATTAATTTCAATTATTTTGGTGCAAAAAGTAGAAAAGTTTTCATTTTCAAAAAAATTTGTCTAAAAAAAAAATGTAAATTGCGTCGAATTATATAAAAATTCGAAAATTCCAAAAGTATTCATTATTTCATACTGTCAACTTGGAGGGTAGACGTCTAGCGAGTGGAGCCATTAATCTGAAACATCAATTTCAACGGATATCATGGGAGCGAGGTTGGTTGTTGGCGCGAAATCTTTTCTACAAATTGGAAATGGAAGGATTCTGTTTCATATTGATATGATTCATTCATTCATTTCCTATTTATCTGTGATATTAGTGAAATGACGAGATTGCACTGATACAGACAGGGATGGAACTGAAAATGATAAATCATGCGATAAAAATCGAAAAATATCTGATTGGAAGAATATTATCGCATGATCAGACATCTAATCGATTTATTTCCAGTGTAAAAACTGTAAATAAATCGAGGTTAAATTTTGAATTTTGAAAATTGTGATACTTTCCAAATTTCTAGCTAGGATGGCGAAAATTGAAATTCAGATCAGATAGAGTAAAATTGTGAACTGATGAAAGATGTGACTGCTGAATTTTGACTTTTAGGAATAAACACGCGATGAATATGGACATGGAAGCGATCGCAAAGATTGAAGGTGCAACGAAATTACTGCCCGTCACAAAACATAAAGGATACGATGATATTGTTATTTCCGAGTTCGACTATTCCCACTCTTAATCATGCAATAATGAATTTGATCAAACCGTCCAATCCTTCCATCATCACTTGAGTGAAATTAACAAAACAATTTGAAACGATGCATTTCAGAAGTAAATCGCTGAGCACCAGTAAGGTAATTGTTTCACGTATCCTCGACAGTTTACGGCCTTCAAACCCATCTTCTGATTCTGAAGAAATTCCCTTTGCCGAAGCACAAATAATGTTGAAGTTTGAAGGAACTGCAGATCTTATCGTCCCATATACCAGTCAGCTTCTTTAGGGAAGGCCGAAGCCACCACATACGGCAAAAATGGACAAAGCACTGGAATTGCCCGCAAAGGAAAAAAATAAAAGAAGTCAGTGCGGACCTTTTAATTTTAAAGTTTAACAATGACGTCCCATGAAGTTGAAAAGTTTTTTTACTAACTTCAATTTATTCAACTGATTTCATTCGGCATAATGTTAATCCTAGAACTTTGCAGATCCTTCGTCTGAAAGTAAGCCAAAGGAAGTTATAGCAAAGGAAAAGATTACGTCAGAAAGTAAACCAAAGGAAGTTATAGCAGAACAAAAGATTACGTCAGAAAGTAAGATCAATGGACAATTAATTAGCATTCTTTTACCAGCACTAACAACACTGCCACCTTTTCCTGCAAATCGCACATCTATGCTCATAGACTTCTTAACTGTTACTATTTTGAAAAGTATAGAAGACATTCATTGTTATCAAAAATTGTCGCTGTCACAGTATTGCTAATGATATTAATGTCTTCCCTCTCTCTCTCATACCTGTTCGACAATCTGATAACGTTGTGAATGTTAAGATTTTAGTAGCTCAAATTTCGAAAATTCAGCCGAATTCCAGTTTTGGAAAACAAAAAAAAAAAATCCGAGGTATGATTGATTACGATCACAGTGAAAGAATTAATTGAATCAGTTGTAAACAGGTAAAAGATCAAGTGAACAAGAGAAGAAAGAAAATGGATGTTGTGGTTGCTGTTCTATTTCATAGAATAACATTTATGAACTTTGTTAAAATTGTATTTTAAATCAACGGCCTCTTTGCAAGCTAGTTGCTTAAGAGGAACTAAGAAACCGTTATCCGAAGTAAGCATCGTTCAGTAAAATTAATCAAATGATGCTTTTTCCGCAGAACAGAAATGGCATTTGCGCAGTTGCACAACATGAGCTGCAAGAAGTGCAATCCTGTATGCAATTATTTATAAAATCATTGCTTCACTGTCCATCAATAAGGAAGAAAAGTTTACTGCATATTAAATACTGAAACTGAAATTCAAACCCACTTTTGTAAGCTTGAACTTAGCTTGACCTTACACACGATCTGATCTCTGAAAAGTCTCTATTTTTAATCCTGCATAGAACATTTAGGTCATCCAACCATAACAAGCTAACTTCTTGATTTACTGTTTTGTATCTCACGATCAGCGATGGCAATCTTCCAATAAAATTCCCAAAATAAGTGAAATTTCAGTTTTACATGAAAATGTGGTTGATGTGATTGCACGACGCAATGTAGCTCTGGTAAGGCATGCAAAAGTCACATTAATTGAATGGAAGGACTACAGGTTATCTAAATTAGCAACAAACGAAGACAATTTTAATTACGTGACCCATTCCCCCTCCCCTCCCCTCCCCTCCCCTCCCCTCCTCTTGTTGCAACCAGCAAACCACAGCGAATTTCTGGAAAGCTTGGGATGTGGGATTAAACAAATATACAGAAATTGCTGAAGATATCATGTTAACGCATGATCGATAGCCTTCTGAATATTACTGTACGCATCAGCGCCAAGGTAATCTGGACGTCCAGCTTCCCAAGCTCGCATTCGTTCTTCGTCGGTTTGCGGAGAGGACGGATCAAGCTCGAGATCCAGTACCTTAAATACTTAACGTTGATTTTTGCAGTTGGTAATGAATTTAAATTTAAAATCATTTAACAAGAAAATTAAATCGTAAACCAATTAAGAGATTTTTTCATAACTGCAATGAATCGACTTGCTATATGAAGCTAGTTCGCGCGCAAATCACGGGCTTCAATTTTATTTTCAAAACCTAACGACCCAAAATAATTTCTGGAAGAATCTGATACCTGAAGCTGACTGAATGAAGGTCATTTTTCTTGCTTACATATTAAACCAATAATTAAATACAATGTATGGCAAATATCATCCTGGCTTTAAAACTTTGTGTAGAAAAATCCGGAACAATGGACTGCCCACAGGATTCCCAGTTTTGTTTTATATGGACTTCCCTTGTTCCAGTCTTTTTAGCATTGCACTACCGTTTTCATAGATAGGTCACGATGACACATGCAGGTCACGCACGTACTTTCTTTGTTTGACCTCTTAAATATTACCTATCAATCCCCGTGGGATGTGCCCTACAAACCCAACCCAAACATTTCCAATCACTTTTCATTTTACCAATGCTCTTAATTAACTCCTCTTGGGGTATTTTATTCTTGCGTATTTTACCATGTTTTATGTTAGTTTAAACGCTTCTATTGTAACCTTTAGTTACGTGCCGGGTTACATCTCATTTGTTGCTTATCACAACAAATGTTCGATTACCGAAGTTTGAGACTGACTAACTGTGTCCGAGGATTCTCCAGTAACCTCTCAACGATTATTCTTCTGACTCTGTTTTGATTAAAAAAATAGGAAACTTTAGAAGCCTAATTTTATCACGAAGGTGAATTTTAATGAATTAGCAATCAAATTAGCCTAAGGGAAATTCAAACAGTCGGTGAATTTTAATGAATTAGCAATCAAATTAGCCTAAGGGAAATTCAAACAGTCCGGAATCGCTCAAAACTACTGCAGTTCATTGGATTCAGAATTGAAATGAGTGTCACCTTGTTGGAGAGATAAGTAGGTGGGTGAATGACATAATGACCTGTCTCCATACCCACAAATTAATGAAAAATTGATGGACAAAGAAAATTCAGCAAGGAATTCTAGCTGTTGCCAAAAGAACTTTGGAACAACTTGTTGCCAATGGGTAAATACTTCGCTAATTTGTTGATGCAATAGTCAAGAACGTGGCTAACTCACGTATAATTCGGCAAGATTCAAAGGCAGCTGACTTTTCAACAACGACCACCAATAATCAAGATACTCTGGAAAATGGACGCTACCCGATCTCTGTTGCCATGGCTTCAAGGGACCCAAGAAGTGTACGATTTTCACCTGAACAATTAGGAAATGTCTTAGATATCAGTGAAGCTGAAAGTAGTGCCATCGAACTTTGACACAACTAAGACATTCTAGAAGATGGTCATTGTCAATTGATTCCATTTCCGTGATAGATGGAAAAGGCTCAATGAAGTATCGGTGTGTTACGATTGGCATCACTTTCTTTCAACAATAAAGTGCGTGCAATCAATGTTCGTCCTGCGAATTATGCGACAAATACTTGAAGCAATCTGTTTCCTAACACTGCTTCTATGATGCCCATAATTTTTGAATTTCTATTTGACACATCAACATGGTCTGTTTGATGACGTACCTAAGGGAAATGTGAGAGGCCTACCTGGTCACTAAACTTTTTAAAAGCAGCCGCATACGTGTAAATTGCTCCAGCGGTCATATTGTAAATGAAAGGCAAGCGATAAGCTGGAGGCTTATCTCGCCAATCTTTGAAGAACTGATTTAGTAGGCCTTGGTCACCACCTGCAAATGCTAGAGATACTTTGACATTAGCTTATCAGAACAAAGTTCTTGCATGCCTAGGAAAGGTGACAAGTTCGAAATGAGTTGGAGGATTTGGGACGACGAAAAAGAAGTTGAACGGGTGATCCCTCCAATCTTTTCTAGCTATTTGTTCAGGCCCGAATAAACCGTATACCATCAAATGATCCATGTTGCAGTGCAAAGTTCAAAATGTCCAAATATGTCTGCTCAGATGGCTTGTAAACAAAAACGCCCGAATTAAAACAATCCGGCCAGCCAATGTCTGCTACAGCAGATAGTTCTTCGTGATCGAATAATTCATCAGCGTTTCGAATCACCTGAATTAAAAAATAAAAACCAAGCCTGACAGCTAAAGTCGTGCATACAATTATAAGTATCAAATTCAATTGTAGACTAACGAGACAGTCAGCATCGAGGAAGATGCATTTGGTGTACTGTGTAAGCCTCCAGCAGTTTACCTTGGTGAAAGTAACTCCCAGATCAGGTCTCCCAATCAATCTCAAGTTGGCGGTATCATTACTGTCCAAGACACTCACTACACTGATGCTGTCAAATGTCGCAGCAAGTTCATCTCTTTAAATTAAAGCATTTATCGTCGAATTTAATCAAGTTGTTTTATTTCATCTGCAAATGCTTGAATAAGAAATTATTGTCAAGTAGGAAGTGTAAAAGATTGTTGCGATACTGTGTACCTAAGTTGTTGTAATACACCAGTTGTAATCATACAGTGCAGCTTTTTGGTAGTTTGTTGAATTTTCAATGAACGACCCAAAACAAGTGCTCCGACTGCATATCCATCCGAAGTTGCCAGTGTCACCCACGCCTCAGTCATTGTCGTCCCTGCAAGTGGCGACATTGAAAGTAGTCGGATACAATGAATGCATGGAAAACATAGGGATACTAGAATACCACATATTTTAAACATTTTCATTTCAGACATATTCCGGTCAGCAAGAAATACTCGATGATGGGGCACCGGAGATTGAATACCGTACAATGCACCGTTCACGGAGATACTATTCAGCAGGCGTAATGGTGGTAGAGACACCGGAATCGTAATTTCTGATAAGTAAATAGATCAAGTAGTATGGACAGGAATAATTTGAAAATCAACGTATTCAATGATTCTTCTCCTTACCTTTCATCAATGCTTTTAATCGGAAATGAATTACTTTGAATTCACGATCGAATTACAAACAGTTGAAAATCAATTTCTTTTCACACGGAAATTTTGAGTGTGAAAAAAAGAATTCTGAATGAGTCAACAATTCCAATGAATCTTTACTGTGGCGTGGAGAACTATTGAAAAAAACCTGAAAAGCTAACAACAGGAAATACAATGGTGGAAGAAGAACTCATTGCTCGCTCCCATTCCACAACTTCAGCTATTCAACTCAACCAGCACCATTGTTACAGCCGTCTTGTCCCATATCTTTTTTTTTTCCAGAAACAGGTCGATTTGTGCAAAAGCAATTTGATTGGCAAACTCATAACAGTACCTTCTCATATCACTTGTGCATTCATGCTAATTAGAGACATCCGGATTATCATAGAAGCCTAAGAAACACTGATAATTTCATTTCAAATTGTTAAATATTCCAGAAGTAAGAGAAACTGCGACAAAGGAAAAGTTATTGGAAAATAGTAATTAGCGATGATTTTTTACATTGACTTGAAACACTCTCAGCAAAACAATCCACTGCGTGCCATTTGTTCAGTGGATGGAATCGTTGGCTTAACGAGAAGCATTATTTTACATTTTACTTAATTAATTGATGAATATAATGTTCAGTGTGAACGCAATGAGCAATGAAGTAGAATGAATTTTCATTAAAAAAAATAGTTCGAAGGTTGTTGAATGTCGAAAGAAGAAGTGATCGTCGAACATCTGACGAAAGCAACTGACGTGGGGTGGGAGTCGTGGTTAATTCTGATGGACCCATACATATACACTGGAGAAGGAAAAGTAAAGCACAGAATGTGTTGAGCTGCACGAGAGCTTCTTCATCATTCAGCTAGTGTGGAAAAACAACTGGACAGGCTCTGGTACTTCATCTTAACAACTTTTTCAAGAAACTATGCAAACTTTCGTCTCACAAAAATCCAATGTCAACAGAAATAAGAGGCGAGCATTGTTTCTCAACCAAAGTTTCTGGGAATTACAGTCTCCCTGGGCTTGTTACCCTACCGCATGCTATTTTGTATTTTGACTTGTTCTCTTGGCTAACTTCTCACTTTAACGGATTTCAGGATGTTCCTCTGTCTCTTTCTTCTGTTCATTTCATTGCCAACAGAGTACTGCCCAAAAGAGGATGCAATCATTTCATCATTGTAGTGGCAGGCTGCTTTTTGGAATGAAGTTCAAAGTGCAAGTAAGAATGTTTTGAAATAGCAAATGTTATTTCACACTTTTCTTGTCACTCAACAATCACTACAGAGAATAAGCGATAATGCTAGGCTAAGTTGGAGAGTTTAGTTTCCAGATGTGACCTGAGGATTTAAGTGGCAACAACTCTGAGAACCATCCTGTTGCATGCAAAGTTCAACTTGAAGCAATTGTCGGTTCATCTGACAATGCTATTAAATTCGTATGCAACCATTTCACAAACAATTCCTAGCTTCATCAGCTGCTCTTAGTTAAGATATGAATTGGATTTTATTCGACAGTTATATATCATTCCACTGACACATTTTAGAATACAATTCTACTAGATTTATCAAAAAGCTCAGCCAAATTGAGAATAAGTCAAAGGTCATCTTACAATAATTTACTGCCAAGGGATGAATCAAGCGGATAGTTCAGACCGATTCAGGGATTTTGACTGATGCAGCTGCAAAAATAGATATCAAGATACTAGAAAAAAAAACTTTTCAAAAAATGACCAACGAGATTCGAGATACAATTGATTCCATTCCTCTTTCATCTACTTCGTCTGAAAATGATTTCAGAATTTCCTGACATTTTGCACAACTTTCAAATGCTCAGTGATCACAAGAACGAGCTTTAGTTTGCATTAATGTCGTGGGCAGTTGGTCAAATATGGTCAATCAGTAGTGACCACTGCAATAAGAAATCTATGTGCAGGCATTAAACATTTTGTCAATTTATTCACTGTCCAAGACAATACATTTCATTCCCACTGCTTCACAGAGGTAAATAAGACGAACGTTGAAGAAGAGAGATGTTCTCCTGCAACTAAGAAAGTGATGTTTGTTTCCACTTGCCGAACTTGTAAACCTGAATAAATTGTTTTTTAAAGTTTCAGAAAGTATTTCATTGTTTCTGTCAGTGACAGCTGTCAAAGTGTCACTGTGTCAAACAAATTGAGTGACATATTGTCATTGATTAAACGCTTCGCAACAGCATCTTAAGCATTAACACAGATAAACAAATACAAACTTATCTTTGATTAAATGCAAATATTATTGTGTAAAAATTTGAACTTTGACCCATTGATAAATGACTGAAATACGGTAATTATTGAATGAGCGTGAAAAATTATCAAAGAAAGCATAACTGTACTTCTCCTAGTATGTAGGTAACATTGCTCATTTGAAGAACAAAGACTTTGGGGGCACACTTAATGAATTCCACGTGAGCATCGTTGATTCTGAGGAATTAGCGATGCCTGTTGAAAGCATTTCTTGATTAGCATCACACAGTTGATACTTTGCATCAACAAGTACTGACGAATACATTCAGCATCTGTAAATTGTAGTTCGTTGAAAATGTTGAATCATTGAAAGGGAATTTCTTGTAGTCCTAAACTTCACGTGTGAGTGCACTCAATGAGCTCTCAACCTGACTGTAAGAAGAAGCAGAAGAAACTTGACTTCATATCTTCCGACTGTTTGAATCTCGAAGGCTCTGAGAGAAAAGCACTCGGAACATTGGAACCAGCTTGGAAACTCAGGATACAATCAACGGCATCCCTAAGATTGGTGCCAAAAGTGAATATACCGCGGTAGAAGTACAGTGAGTATGTCATTCCGACATTCCCAGAATGGACAGGACAAGTAGCTAATCCAATCCTAATTATTCCCATGAAATGAACTTTTTTTTAATCTGAATAAATGCGAAATGTGTTCGGATATCTGTTAAGTCCATCCATTTCCGCATTTGTTGGAAGTGTCGCAGATTTCTGCCGAACAATTACTGTCCAAAAACTGTTGTAACTGTTCCGTTTAGTTTCCATCTTCTAATCTGATAGGCAAGATGGATGAAAGGATGCTGAAGCTCTAAAAGAGTTATTGAAATATTTAAATGACAAGCGATGTAGGGAGTTCTACTGAAACTAGATGTGGCAGACATTTCATCAGTTTTTTTAATCATAAAATTTCTTGAGAAATTTCAAGAATAACAAGGTTATAGTGAATACTTTTTCCTAAACCGTCGGAAAGGTCAAAGCGTCCAACTATTTTTGGATGCTTTTACTTTCTGATAAGCAACAAAATTAGTTGTGAAATTATCAGTGATGGTGCAAAAGATAAGTGCAAGTGATGAAACGTTAGGGAGGAAGAGAAATTAATTACGTAATTGTTGAAACTTCATTATCTTACTTGTTTTGCTGGATGAGTTTCAATCCTTATTTGTCTATTCGTATTATTCCATATCCATGATAAAAGACTTGCCGCCTTTTTTTGTTCTTTTCCGACACATCATTCAGTTAATTGACCTCCGACATAAAAGGTCAACTATCAAAAAAATGGAGTCAATATGTTGAGCATTGATTGGACGTAGGTTTTAATTGTGCATAACAATTAATAATATGAAATCATTTCATGTCAAAAGCAATCATTTATTACTTACTTTCAAGCAGCAAATAATTAATTAAAACTAATTAATCTTTGATCTAACAAAAAAGACAACTTTGTACAATTTTAGCTGAACGAATTTCAGATTTTAGATTCAAACAATTACGTGACGTTCATTAATTTCTTTAAATTTTTTATTATTTTCCAATTAAATTAAAAAATTTGAATTATTCTTCTAGCACAATCAATCGATTCCCAACCTTCCCACAGTAACCCAGGAAGCACCTTGAGGATAAGAATTGATAAAGAAAGTTCAGAACACCTTTTGTACAAGAATATCCCAAACATATTGCATACTTTGTTAAGTGATCTTCCATTGCATCTTATGGAAATTCCTTCGTTGTAAGACCATCATTCCAGTTATCCTAGAAATATCGTCCCATGCAATTGGTCTAGCAGTAAGGCTATTAGTTCACTTTTCAAATTTAGAAACAATCATGCAGAATAGTTCGCTGTATGCATCATTCATTGCCGGAAAAAAGAGAGAAACCAGAATTCATCGCCATTTCGTCCTCTTTTTTCTTTGTTCACATTAAATGTCCTGCGGATCGCTGAGGTAATTCTGCTAAGACATTGGAAAAAGGAGCTGTGATGATGATGATGATGATGGAGGTGGAGGTGGAGGTGGAGGTGGTAACTGGTTCCGGTGACCGAGTTACCCCTTGGTATATAAATGGAACCTGATAGCAGCTTGTCCAAGCAATAATTACTCATGTTCATGTACCTTCATTGGCTCTTTACAGGAATCCTTTCAGCTTTATTGGCGACATCGTCCTCCTCCACTACTCCTTCAGGTTGCCATTCTCATTTCTTGTTTGTCGTTGTGATTAATTATCCACCACTTGCAACATATTTCCGGAGAAACTGTAAGGTTAATAAAACTCTTATTGTATACTGCGGAGGAAGACTTGTTTAATCTTAATTAAATTAATGAAATTTAGTGGAATGGAAGCGAGAACAGAGCAAAGATTTACCATTGGGTAAAGGTGGAATGCACAGAGGTTGGACTGGGATTGGTACCGACCAGGATAGTGGACAATATGCGGCAAATGGATGGCAAGATAAGTGGCAGTCTGGAGATCGCGGTGGGAAACAAATCCCGGATGACGACTTGGATAAATCTGATAAAAGGAAATGGTCCTACGGTAGCGGAGGTAATCGTGGTTGGGGTATTTATGGTAGTGATAATGGAAAACCTGGTACAAGCACAAACTACGGTGCAGATTCGGGATTTGCTGATGGCGAACCGAAAAACAGTTACACATCCTGGGGTAATACTAAAGTGGATAGCTGGCAAAACATTGGTGGTGGCGAAGGGTGGCGCAAGTGGGAAGGTTCGAACCCTGTTTTAGAAATAAATTTACCGATTTTTAGTCTTTTAATTTAGAAGGATACATTGAAGAGCGATTATTACAGTAAGGAAGTTTGTCCATTTTCCATTGGAAAACTTTCTTGAAAACCCTTGGTGATCGCTAATACAAATAATAAATTTGCAAGCAATTTCAACCACTTGCAATATGAGATTTGTTTTGATTGATTGAAAAATCTGAAATTCTAAAATCCAATAGATTTATTTCATCTGAATAAGAGGAAATTTCAATCATGAAAATTGAAATTTTCCAAAAGAATCGTTCCACCACCCATTATGAAATATTGAAACTTATCAGCAGGTGGAATATGGCTTTTCAAATTGATGTATTGCCTTTTTAAAATGTAAAATTGAAATCAAATACAGCAAATTGAAATTATCCCCGAAGCATAGGTCACCAATACTTTTGTAGCGGATAATTATGGACCAGACAAAGGAAGCCATGAACAGGGTGGATGGAAAAGTTGGAAAAGTGGTTCAGGCGATGGTAATTGGTACACCTGGACAAGTGGTGACAAACCAACGACAAATTACAAAGGATGGACCTATCAATCTGCTGCTATTGATCATTAAATTCACCTCCGACCGCAAATTTTCACCATCATTTCCTTCTTTGATATTTTGATCAATAAAATTAATTTCATTGTTTTAAAAATATTGCAGAACGGAAAATTTTACGACTATATCCTTTCAGCAAAGCTTTCTAACAACAACATTCTGTACATGCATTTGAACAAAGTATAAGGAAAATAGCTGTCCTCGAGATGATCCTTCCGATCTTCATCCGGAAAACTAACTCTCCATGTTGTCCTTTGATCCGACCAGAGGAACTGATCTTTTGACTTAAGCTGATTCATCAAAGTTTCTTCAACTTTCTTCAACAAATGACTAGCAGGATGATGATATTCCGCTGTGGAATTTAATTTTTTCATTTCCAAACAGACTTCAGTTGAAAGCAACCAGTGGGTTCAAATATAAGGAAAGGCTTAATAAAATTTTGTAAAATGAAAGAAACTTTTTAAAAGGATATCCAATGAAGCCAAAATATGATTTCATCATTGTCCTTTGAAGAATTCAAATTTTCACTGATGGCTTATTTCACTGTGGACAGTAAGAAAAAGTGATCTGTGAATTAATTACGTAATTTTCCTAACCACAGGATTCGCTATTCATACATTTCTTATTACCTCACAGGTAATTAACACAGTACCACTGGATGATGAACATGAGATAATCTTCTTTTTTTATTATTTTCATTTATTGTTTTTGTACAATATTTCAATTGAGAGATTGACATGAGAGTTCGCGGGAGAATGAAAAGACGAGAACAGCAAGATTTTTTAAAGGGGTTCAGTTGTTTTTTTTGCTGTCCTCGAACAATTTCAATTTAAATGTTTTTATCATATTGTACCTGTTCACCGGTATGACTTCATTCCTGTATTCCCTGATTCTTAAGCAAAAGGATCTTCAAGATATCAGTTTTGTCTTCATCCATGGATCCACGATGCTATTCACGCATCACGCTTTATCGCCGAAAGTAATCAAATACAAAAACCGGTAAAGGTCATAAGACACATGAGTGTTGAAGCCCAAAATGAACTGCAAATATTTAAAAAAAATTATCCGATCAGTTCAGAAATTATCCTTACACAATCAGTCAAATTCCTTTCCATGGTGAGAGCCTTACAGTGGCGAAAGGTTTGAGTGGTGTGACTAGACGATGTCGCCCATCTCACGTTGAGGATGTCGCATCAGGACCAATACTCACTCACCAAAGTGCTCTTCACTGGATCCCTTGGGCAAGGTGAAATAATGTCTTAAATACTGATTTAATTTCGTATTTTTCGCTAAAATCTATTATATAAGGTCACCAAGTGTAGTTAAATGAACAAAACGACTTTGTTCTGGTTTCTCTGATACTGCCATAAATTTTATTTTTAAAAAATTTTGCAAATCATTAATATCAACAGTGTTGCTAATTTTGAAAGTCCTTGCTCAGACACTGTTGAAATTAAAATGTCTCATTTGATTGAAGAAGGAGCGTTGAAATTTTGCAGAAATTCGTATCACTGGTAATGCTCGTAAGAGTTGTTAACATGAAAGCAGGAAAAAACCGGTAAATCAATAAAATTGGCAAGCATCCAATGAAGGAATAACTTTTATTCAGTCATTTACTCTTCATTTTTTTTTTTTAATATCATTGCATATTGAAGTTGGGCACGTATCACTTGTGTAAATTTCTAAATTCGGCCAATGCCCTTACCGGACTTTCAACTAGTAACGACGTTTGTTTCGTTCAATCCTTAAAAGAAAATGAAACTGGCAAGGACCGATGAGATCGAATTAAAGTGCATTTCATTGTGAAAATGTATCATTAAAATTGGAAAAACTGTCATTTTTCAGTTTCGCTAACTTACACAATTGAATTATCTCTCGTAAAATGAAATTAAGTAATAAAATAGTTCCCCAACCATCATATTTGCTGAATTTCCTTGTTTGGTCGATACCTCAACGAGTTTCCCCGTGTCGACCCTTTTTCACAACTAATCTCCAGTTTGCTCGGTTTCGAGCAAACTGTTTCTACGTTCTGCTGCATATTTCTTTAATTTGGTCGGTCCACCTTTTTGAGTTCTCCCGTGAGATCTTTTAATCCCTCTCGGATACCAATAGAGGACTTTGATAGCCCATCAACCATCCTGCATGCGACATACATGTCCAGCCCATTTCAATCTGCTCGTTATGATTTCCTGTGCGATGTTGAGTACTCCATTTTGACGTCGTATTTCTTCGTTTGGAACGTGGTCTGGTAACGAAATTCTGATCCGATATTGTCGAAAGCATTCTCGAAATCGATGAATACAAAGCATAGTGGGAGCTTGTGTCGCTGGAAATGCGAGAAGCAGGGAGGGAGTCATCTCCTTGCTTATAAATGAATCAATCGGAGATGTGCTTCGTGTACAGGACCTCAAA
>JABVXS010000482.1:0-30793 GCA_013365335.1 Madathamugadia hiepei
CCAATTCAAAATGCAATGAGAAGGGATTAGAGGAAAGGCTGAGTGTGATGGAAGGAACGTTTCGCTAATTCACATAACCTTACTCGAAATTGCTTTCAACGAGCGATATCATTAGGTTTATTCTCCAAATTATTGCTTCCATGTTTGTAAAAGTAGCAAATTGCATAAGTAAGGTTAATTGAAATTCCTCTCTAGCATTACCAATCAATCACTGAAAATTCATTTGGTTTTTCATTATTGCTCGTTAAAATATTAATTAGTTAATTGCCTCACTCGCTCTACTTCTTTATGTTTTATCGCTCAATTTATGGTTTAAAATTAATTATAAAAAAATAAACGATGCTTAAGCAAAGTTTAAGAAAAATCAAAAATTAGGGTTTTTTTACAACAGTTCTAAGTGAATTTTCCTTAGACGTAAAAGAAATTGCCGGTAAATGTTCTCATGGGAAGGTAAAATTATATTAAAAAAAGAAAATTTTCCTCTGTTCATCAACAGCTGCTGAAAGAAATAATTCAAAATCTTTCAATTATGATTTCAAACCCACCTGTCATCCATCTTTTCCATTTAAAATCGCGGACGCTTGTCTCAAGTAGTCACAGTGGCATGAATGCTAGGGCGTACTCCAACGATGACATGCATGGACAAGACCTGGTATATGCGGATCATGATGAGCAAGGGTTTCTGGCTTTTGAACAAAGCACAGAACTGTGACGTGGAGACGACGCTCTACAATGGCGGACCCCACGTGGGACAAACGCTAAGAAGAAGAGGAAGAATTATTAGCAAGTGATCCCGAATATAATCTTGAAGCTGCTTTTATCATCACTATCGTTACTATTACTGCAGCGATTTCGCTATCACTGAATCAGTGTCTTGCTGGGATCTCATCGTATTGCATTGCTTCCAATATTTACCTGGTGAATGAGTGTTGCCACTGTCTTGGGACTATTCCAATTCTTGAAGTTCATTCTTATCATCACTGTTTTATGGTGCTGATATCTTTATATAGACTATGAGTACAGGGTTGAGGATGTCAGTACTCCCCAAAGTGCTCTTCAAGGGATCCCTTGGGCAAGGTGAAAGCGGCGAGACAAAACGAGTCACGGTTCGTCTAACCAGCTAGTGACTTAAGGCAATGGTTAACAGAACTTCTTTCCGAGCAAGCTGGCAAAGGAGTTATGGGGTCAACACGAGGAAAATCGTTGAAGAATCGGCCTTAAAAAACGATGAGCTTTACCATCATTTTTTAGCACGGATGAATGTCCTATGTATGCGACGCTTATCACTACGACCTCATCATCATCATTATAACCGTATCATTATCACACTCTGATCAAGATAGTTGCGATAATTGATAAAGAGTGATAAGAATAGATGTGAGTGTCACACTAATCACCCAGTACAATTATAGACCTTCCAGTGCTTCATTGTCTCTGAGAAATGAATTTCATCAAAAAAAAACGATGTAATAATTTATCAAATTTTAGTTTCTTAGCAAAAAGTAGTGAACGGTGATGATCGACTGCATTGTTTTGCAGTGTTACAGCGGAATTTTGACAGCCAAAAGATTTATCGTTTAACTTTTCACTTTGACCCTTCCGTCTGGCAAATAAAATGAACAGAACAGGCCTGTTCGATGATTGAAAAGAGTTGTCGGAAAACAAGTGAAGCGATTCAAAAAACAATTAACACTTTCTCTTTCCATGGACAACGTCTCTTTTTCTTTTCCACAAACTTTCTAGTTTATTTCATTTCGCCCACGCAAAATTGCTTTACAATTCACTTCATCAGGATGTTAGCCTACTCATTAAATGGGCGATTAAAATCGTTTAGAATGAATACCCTTTGATAGTTTGCTTATTTATCCGCAGAATTTCATTTCAAATTATTTTCTGCAAAAATGAATTATTTCATAGAAAATTCAATTTTCTTTTCGTATTTCATCCGCGCTTTCTGTAAGAAGATAGAAATCCTTAATTACAAATACTTCCTTATATCCCTCACTAATTTTCAATCCTTTCTTTTAATTTTACAAAATTTGATCATTGAAATTAAATTAGCTGTTGCATGAATCCATCTTCAAATTTCACTCTTGATTTCGAAATGTTGTTACAGACTTTTCTAATATATTAGTTTGATATTTATCCGCAAAATCTCATTTTCATTTCTGTCCGTTCTGATTTTCGTTTGAATCCAATTTAAATATAAAGTTACGTGTCAGGTTGAGACATACATTCACGGATAATTCAAAATTAGTCAATCAAAAAAGCGAAATTTGGTTTCAATTAATTCGTTTGGAATCATAATAAATGCAGCAATCGATGTGATGCATTTAAAATTTAAATTAAATTAAATAATTGAAAAGAATTGACAAAATTTGTTTTATTAAATTTTTGATTAAGAAAATTTAAGTATAAAAGATGCCAATAGCAAAAGCAATCAGAAATGTTCACGAATTCATAACAACTGGTTTACGTCCGCTGATACCACTCGGTTTACTGGTGGCTTACACGTTGATTGGCGCATTCGTCTTTATGAACGTGGAAGGTCCTAATGAACAACGTGAAATTCAAGTGCAGCAACGTGAGCGACAAGAAATACTTGAGGTAATCTAATACACCAATGGCAGATTTGCAATTGTCAGATTACTTCATATAATTAGCTAAAATAATTGTGAGAGAATACCTGTTACAACGAAAATGCCAAAAAAGCGTTGTTGTATTATCATACGAAATGATAATCAGTGAGTTTGTGCGCAACTGTGCTACAAAAGTCTTCGTTTCATGTCTCAAAGCCAGTTTGCAAGGAGAAGTTGGAAAGTTTTGAAAGGTTGAAAAAAGATAGATCGAAAGATTGCAGGAGACGGCGTATCGAATATATAGTTTGAAAGGATTAAGCCCAGTGCAAGCATACAATCAAACGATGAGAGTGCTGGAGAGGATGACGCAGAAGTTTGGATTAAAGGAGCCGACAATGGACGACGCCAAGTGGACATTCTGGGGATCGGTCTTCTACACTTTCACTGTCTACACAACTATCGGTACTGACAAAATATCAGTAACTGTCTCTCTTCTCCCTTGCAAGATAAGCTTACGCTGAAGAAGCCACTTGCAGTTCAGCAAGTTCTGTCACTTACGGAGAAAGTCTGCTTGATCACGTTCAGTGTTCAACGGCGTATTTCAGGTTACGGAAACATCTATCCACTGACGACGCTTGGATGTCTCTTAACGTTGATTTACGCCATCTTCGGAATACCATTAACTTTATTCGCACTGATTGCCTTAGGTGGCTTTTTTGCACGAATATGTAAAATGTTCTGGATGATAATAGCCAAAGGATTAGCTCGATCATTCCGGTTTGTCTCGAAAGATCTTGAAAAACAAATTGTAAGCATCATTACTTCTGGTATTCATTGATTTTTCCTCAAGTATTTTACCAAGCTTACAGGAAAAAGGTAAATTCCTCCTGAGCTGCGGTAATAACATGAATATTCAAGCATGATATTTTGCCAATTACTCCCTGGCCTTCAGTTACGTAATATGAAATTTTGAATTTTTTCACGAAATGCTGAATTTTGAACTAACTTCTAAAGACTATTTATTTCAGTAGTGAAATGCAAAAGTGCTCTGATTGTTTACATCAAATTTAATGAAATTTATTAAGTAATTTTAAAATGAAATGAAAATTGAAAATTGCTGACACAGTGAGAACTTGAAAGTTAACAATTAGTTTTAAATTGAAAATAAGCGCTACGCAGACTGCTGAGTACGTCAGGTGAAGGAAAAGTTTTTAACGACGAATCACTTACCTTCCATCCTTTTCAGTTGCATTTCAGGAAGAGAAAATGACGATGTCCGAAGCAGTCGTCGACGACAGTGAGGAATTACTGAGTTTTCCGGCAAGTGGTCTAATTATAATTACAATTGCTTGGGCTTTCATTTGTGCTGGAGTATTTCTCATTTTTGAAAATGATTGGTCTTACGGTAAAGAAGTTTTTCATTTGCCATTTGCAATTTTTTAATTTGAATGATTGAAATTTTGCAGTAAATTTCAAATGTTTTTCATAAATTTTTCAAAAAGTTGTTTTTTTGTTTCACAAGTTTTAAACCAAAAAACACATCACTCGGACGGCTTTACTTTTACGTCAATGTCTTTCACGTTGAAGAAATGTAAGGAATATGAAAACTTTGTCACCTTTCAGGTACGTCACTTTATTTCACATTGATATCATTTACTACTATTGGATTTGGTGATGTGCTACCTAGTCGATCGGATTACATTGCCCACATTGGCTTATGCCTCTTGCTAGGCCTTTCATTAGTCTCAAGTTTCATCAACGTTATACAACAGCAAATTGAAGCATTGGCTATGGTAATGAAAATTATTGTTAATTTTATTTAATTAATTTCAAATCTGATTCCTTCAGTTATTCAATTTATTTCATTGCTAATTTCATATCAAAATTTCAACACTTCAGAGAACAAAAAATAAACATTTTGAGTTTGATAATTTGAACATTTGATGATCCGTTTATTTTCACTTACTTGCTTTCGAGGGAATGGAAAAGAGTATTGATAAGGAATACAAGGATGCCCTGTGTAAGGCTGAATTCGATGATCATCAACTGCACTATTATGTTGATGATGATGATGGTGATAAAGCTGACGATGAAAAGTCTGATTTCATCAGTAAGGACGCACCACGGGGTTAATTAACCAATAATTAAGCTTAACGAAATAGATTTCAAAAAAACTTTTTTAAAAATATAATTTAATGCAAAGAATGTTAGGAATGATGTGAACTATGAGATTCTCTTCAAAACATCAGGCAAATGTAGATGAATGAATTTTGAAATTATTTTAAGCAATTGAATTTTACAATTGAATATTAAAAACTTTTACAAACATTGACAATTTAAAATAACTGTGTAACCGAATAATAATTGCTGTCATCAAAATTTGGTACCATCTTTCTTAAACAATCAAAAAAATGAAGTTTAATCAAAAAACTTTTTTCAAAGACAAATAATTTCAAACTCTTGACTGAAGTTTTTTGTCTTCGAGAAATTTCACATATCTTTTATGAAAATGCCATTTGATTGATTTCCTTTTCAGAGGATGAGGAGCCATTGATAAGTTTCGACCAAATGTTCTCGAAAATGTCGACCAAAAATCATATTTTGTATAAGGTCATGCCAGGTGTAGCTAAGAAGCAAATTCAAAAAAAGATTGAGTCCCGCGGAAAGCAACGAGTCAAGTCAACACAATGCGAATTATCGCTTCTTGAAACCTTGGTAATTAACGCTTCGTCCTTCACTCTTTCTCGTATACGCGTCGGATACAATGCACCACGCTGGACTGCTTCGGGGATTTCTCTTCAAGGGAACAAGCAGAACCATCAGTTTCAATTTGTTGAACTTTTCTATTTCTCATCTTTCATTACTTTGGACAGAACAATGGATAAAACCACATTAAACAAAACTGATTACTTTTGGTTTTCCTTTGAATTAAATTTTAGGTTAAACAAATAACTGAGTGATATCGTTTGGAAAATATTCCAATCGAACTGCAAATTTTGAGTTGAATGAAAATGCTGGAAAACTTCACGAGTTATTGATTCCGATCATTACAATGACAAATGTATTAGTGAAAATAATTTTAGTAATTCATTTCTTTTGTGAATTTGTTTAAATGAAACTGAGGGAATCATTCAATTATGATGAAATCGACCGTTAAAAACATTCAATTAAATTTATTAAAATTGATAAAACCGTCTTCTTATGACTTTGTGATCATCATTTGTACTTTAGCTCGGAATTAAAGAATTAATTTGAAAAAGAACTTCAATTTAACATTTCATAATTTAATAAATCTTATTTGAAAATTCTATTAAGTTTAAATTGCCATGGTTTACTCTTCAATTAAATGATTCTCAAAATTGATTGCTTAGTTACAAATTCATTTTGCTAATCGGAAAAGAAAATTTGTTAATGTTTGCTAAATTTATTAATAACTATTATCACAGGTTATCAATTCTTATCGTTCGATAAAAAAAACTTCCTGCTTGATAACTATCATCGATGTCCAACAGAAATGCTGATATTTCAAAATGAAATTCAAATACTTCTCAAAGTAAATTAATCTAGAAGTCATCCCCATCCATAGCTCAAACTTAACTTTCTGTTCCAGATAGGATGGTCAAACAAGTAATTTTCACGGATGCTACTTCATTTTGAGTGCAACTCTTCTCTTCCCCTGTAAGTTCTTATTTTTTCCACTTAAAATTTGATATTTCACTCAATAGCTTCAGGAGAAGAGAGCAAAGATCGATTCATACTGATCATCTCAGTGAAGGAGTTAATTCTCTGTTGTCCTGATAATTACAACAGAATTATTTCAAGTTAGAATCCTACAAAAGATACTGTCATACGAATAAATTTTCTATTCATATTTATCACGAAAGAAGTATTATTTATTTGTCATCGTTTAATTTTAGTTTTTGTAAATTTTCAGATTCCTCGGAAGAAGCGATGAAGTGGAAGGTATTAGAGTAGGTTGGAACTTTGCTTTGAATACAGTGAGTGCGATGCTATTAATGAGTGCATTGAAAATAATACTTCTCCCTTGTTTGCAAAGTATCAATTAAAATTTTGAATTTATTTCGGTTTTTCCGATGTTATTTTCTCACTCGCTCGCTCGTCACTCTCCTCAGAAAGAAAGAACAGTGATTCTGATAAATCCTCTTGAAATTCTCATCATTGCAATGCTTTACTGATAACGACTGTCTTCAAAATATTCACTTGAAATGAAGTTAGCCATCGAAAATATCTTTGTTCATTTCATGATATTTGAATCAGAAAAAACAACATTAAGGTGACATGCCTAAAAACTGCCTTTATTAATTAACCATTAATTGATTCAATGAAACAACTGATTTTGAAAGAAGCATCAGCATATTGAGGTTTCATTTTTCCAAAGCATGAAAAAGCTCACTTCATTATTTAGCTTTCAAATGGTTGAATGCCTAGTAATTTAGTAAAATGCCTGCTAATTTTAGAAAATAAGAAAAAGAAAAAAAGGAAAAAAATCGATAGTAAACAAATGTGAGAAATTGAAGTTTTCTTGCGAGACTTAAAAATTTTAATCAAAATAGCTTCTGTGATGAAGAGACGGATGCATTGAATTATGATAAAGCTTCACTAGTAATGAGAATTAACCGGAATGTTATTTAGCATAGAACTGAGCAATCAGATTGAAGAATCTCATACGCCATAGGTCAACACATGTCACGTGCCAATCTTATTTGAAGAAAATGACGCTTGTTTACCGAGTCTTTGAAGGGAAGATATATACTGTGAAACCATTCCTAGCGATTATCTTCAAATTATGGGTTGTTATGGGATATTATTATAATTCTTCTGCTCATAATTATTCCCTAATTTATTTCGAAAAAGCGACTGATAATATGGTAAAAATATTTGCATTAAAAAAATTCAGTTGAATTTTTAATTGAAATTGAAAAAATTTTGCATCTGACAGCTTTTCACGAGTTCTTTAATAATAATTAATTTAAAAAAAACAAATGTTCTCAAACAACTGAATGTTCCTAAAAAGAAACACATTAATCTGAAAAGATTACGGAAGTTCTCGGAATTCATCCTGGAGATGATCGATCCTACTCTGAGGAATAATTTGAAGCCTTTCTCGAACATTAACTAAGAAGTTACAGCTATGTTTTTCAACTAGTTATAGATGCTTAAGGACAAATGGAAAACTGAATTCCGAATAAGTTTCGAAAAAAATTCATAAATTTTGTTCTAAATTGTAAAGATTGAAATTAAAAATGGTACATAAACAAACATTTGAGTGACCGGTGCGGTCGGGTGGCCGAGTGGTTAAGGCGATGGACTGCTAATCCATTGGGGTTTCCCCGCGTGAGTTCGAATCTCACCCCGATCGAATAGTGTGCTTTTAGTTTCTTTCTTAACTGGCATTGTACAGTGTTTCGGAGATGTTTGATTAACTAACTTATTAACGAATACGATTTTTCAGAAATATTTAAGTGCGGAAGATTAGCCACGTATCAATCTTGCCCGTGACTTTTATAGAAGATTGGATTGAATGTGGCAGGTGTCCAGCACTTAAAAGTGCAATTACAGAAGTTGCAGAGATGTTGCCGAAAAAAATGAAATGAGATCGACAGATCGAGTAATATTAATGGAAAGAATGAAATATTCAAAATAAGATTAAAAATTGAAGTGCAATAAGGAATATTTCCTCAATCGCTCACATGTGTTAAATTGAAGTGATCTTCTGGGCCCAGCTAAATGTGCAAAAGTCAATCGCCCCTCTTAGAACGATTTACAACTCAGCAAGCACTTCAAATTGTGTGAAAAGTTGCTTTTAAATGACAAATTCGTACTCCAAGCACAAAAACAGTGCCGCACTGTGGGACATATAATGCAGTAAGAAATACGTACAGACATTCAGGATGTACGACCGCGTTTGATGCGTGCATCAAGGATATGGGAAAATTAATCGGGACACTTTCATCACATTCACACTTTTGTCTTCAGGCCTAATATTCCAAAAATATTCAATGAATATTCGTCCAATTTTCCGACATTTTACAATTGATTAATAAAGAATAATTTATGCAAATTTTTCCTTAATTTTTGCAATTATTTTTAAATGTGTTGGAATCATAAGGATATCGAGAAATCGTTTGATACATTATGTATAGTGTGAAATCATCTTAGCGGTGAGCTCTGTGTTGCTCGTTTTCTACCTTACTACGAATTTTAAAAGTTTCACAAGAAAATTTTCAGCAGTTTCAAGTACATTATACCTGTTCAGAGCAGATTAACCTTCCACCAAGTGATAGGCAAAAGTGGAAATACACCACAAACAATTCAAAACTGAGTTTTTTAATTTTTAATCCCTCCAAACAGATCTTCCACTTCCATTACCTCAGCTGATTTACCATATCCTCATTTTGTAGTTTACGATGAAAAGTGGTGGATATGCAGATAAGAACGAGGATGTCCTTATTGCGCTGTTGATAACAACGGTAATCATTTATATTCTACTAATTCAGGTTGCATACCTGATTAGCAAAAATCTGCATGCGTGGTCTGAGATTATGCAAGCAAAACACCTGAAGATGCTCCGTGACCGAGAATACCTACTGCTGCGAGCATACAACCGAGAACTGCAGTTCAGTAGGCTGATGCAAGATATGGAGGCAGATGAAGTACAGCGACTTGCTGAATGAAATGTTTTCTGGTTTTGTTGAACAGATATGCTTTATTAAAATTCAACAAAAGACAAATGAGCTAATTAGCAATCCACCTGAATCAGGTTTGCTATTATACTGCAATAGGAAAGAGATGATGCATAGTTTAATTCAAGAGCACTTCCTATCTAGGTCTTCTTACAACGGAAAAAGTGTAAGTTAACGTGAGATTTGAGCTATATTTTTGCTAATATTTCAAAAAAATGTACAAAAGTTAACATATTGAATTTTTTATCCCACTTTTTCGTTTCTTTTCTTCCTCAAATATCTCTATGAATTAAAAAATGTTCCCATGTCAAAAATATGAAGAAAACTGCATCAGTGTGAACACAATGAAACTGTGTGAAAGTTACAATGAATTTCGTTTTCCGCCTCTAAAAAAAGCCTTTATCCACTTTCGAACGAAAAAAGAAAAACCAAAATAAAAGATCATCAAAACAACCATCATACTTTGCAGCAGATGAAGCTTCCAAAGCTTCCCTAAGCGCATAATAGATTGCTTCAATTGTTGCAAGATGAAAATCCGTCAAGCCTCGCTGAAATCATCACGGATTAAAACTATTCAGTAGAAATGATTGGTTTGTATTCCTTGGAAAATAACATAGATAATAGAGATAGATGTTCACACTTTTTGGGCGAAAGGAGTAAGTGAAAGAAATAAACTAATTTAATATTTAGAACTCAACCTGAGGTCGCCAATATTTTGTTTTGTAAGATCGTAAAGTAACAATAGGCAGATGACGAAGCTGCGGTAATGACTTCAATCCCCCAATCTAAAAAAATTATGCTATCATTTATCCAAATTTAGCTTTAAATGTGATAATAATATATCTGCACTGGAAATTATAAAAAACGACTCGAACAACTCGATTGAAAATAACTACAAAGTATAAGTCGATCAAGCTCATAAAAATGTCACTTCGAGAACAAAACTTCTTCCATTTTTGAGAAAATCAGACAAAGAAATCAAAAATACCAGCATAATAATGTAAAGTTACGAAAGTAAACCTGAAACCATGTTGAGTCGAGGAACACAAAACGTCTGATTGAACCTCGTTCCTTAATGAAATCGACTACAGAAGAGGCGTTTTCGGAGTACACTATCAATACCTATCAAGAGTGCGTGGTTTACTTGATAAATGAAAAATTTTCCATGGAACACAATTCAGTGAATGCAAAGAAGCTATCTATCAGATTCAATGAATACAATTATTTTCCTAAACATTACGCATAAATATGAGACATATGATTAAGGAAAGTACCGTATTTTCTCGTTCATAGTTCGGAGAGTTATAATGAGGAACGTTGCATGATTCATACAGTGTTGTGGAAGATGGTGCAAGAAGAAGACAATGCAAAGCAGTACTTTTACTGTTTTTTTCGCGTGGGTGTTTGATAATATCAATATGAATTGGCAGCTGGAAATTACGCATCACAAAATGAACTCGCTCACAATAGCAATTAAGAAAACCATGCTAACAGAACGAGACACTCCTTAGACAACCCCTCTGCCAAGTACTTTTGCTCAAAAATATGCCTTGAATCAAATTACTTGTACCACAATTCTTTCTACTTTAACTAACGTCAATTGACTGACATCCAAAGTTCATAGATCTTTGGAAGTGATTTAACTGAAATGAAGAACTAACCTCCAGTTGAGGAACTAGTTTTTCCACATTAGGCATGTAAACTTTGCAGTCGTAGCAGAAGTACATCCGTTTTCGACCACATTTCGAGCATACTACTTTTTTTAAACCTTCTAAATTACTAACTTCCGATACCTTGAATTGATCCATCCCAACTACCGGAAGTTCCAATAGAAAGTAGGAATACGATCACCCACAGTGGACTATTCTTTTGTTCACTCCATTTTCTGAAATCTCATAATCCTTCTGTTTAGCGCTGTTTTCATTTTCCGCTGCATCCGTCATCAAGCGTCAACAGGTCCCACTTTAACTACCATGCTTATCCCCACCAGCTCGATGAGAGTGGAATATTCAGAATTAAATTGCAGGATGACACATTGCCGCTCTGATATTCGACGTGAGTGACAATATTTTCAAAATTTTCAAAAGTAGTGGGCTTCCGCGTACGGTACAAATCTACAAGATGCTAAATCATCTTACAAATAAATTTTATTCCATAATCGACCGGAAGAAATTCGCGAAAACCGTCAAATCTCCCAAAAAATCCACTTGAAGAGATCAAAAGCTTTCGGAATCTCGAACACTGTGGGAGAGGATATCATTTGAATCACGGGACATGTTAAAATCTGAAGTTTCTGAACACAAGCAGAATTATTTCTTTACAAGTTGGAAAAGAGAACCGTGACCGCCAGAAAAAACTGAAAAAGCATTTAATTTACTAATCGCATCAAAAATTTTATCGATATGTGCAAGGGAAATACATCCAAAACTGCAATACATGATTCATGAAAAAGAAAACAGAATAGGAAATTTTCATATATAAAGTGCTCTAACCAGAGAAATCTCGCTTTTCTAAAAAATTACTGCGAAAAAAATCTGAATCAATAAAAAGATAACAATTCAAATCCTTAAGATTAACAGAGAGAATTACTGCCCATCTTCCAGAAGAAGCAGAATAACGCCATTTATTTGCCTGCAGTGGCTTCCGCTGCTCGCCGCAATGCAGCACGTTTGCCCACCATAGCAGTAAACCCACTCTTGATTGCAGTGACTGAACATCTACTACCACAAGTTTTACATTCCAAGAAAAACAAACGAGTATCTTTTGTTAATTCGGTCTCGGAAGACCTACATGTGTGACACGCAACATATTCTTTAATATACTTTCGCAAAACATTTTCAATATGCTTCTGCTGGAAACGTCCTTTAACGATCAAACAACTGTTACCATCGATTGAACCTGTTGTACCCAATTCTGCCAAAAGAAACTGCAATACATGCTTCGGCTGCCTTTTCAGTAATCGACAAATTTCAGCAAAATTAGCGAATGCTGTCTTTTTGCTACCGGCTCGAGCCACCTGAGGTGGTTTCATTACAAACTTCTTCTTTTCACCAGCCGCCAATTCCGGATTTCGTTCACGCATGATACCAAAAACGAGTTCCAGCAATTGTTCATAGGTATAATCAGGCCATGCATTTTTTGAATCAATAAGATTTGATAAACCAGCACCTTTTAAAACATCAGGAACCTCTTCCGGAGGGTAGTCCTCATCAACAGGCACCTTCGGAGCTTTCTTCTTCTTCTTCGTTCCCAACACCAATTCTTCTGGAGCTGGCGGTGTTACATTCTCATCTGTCTTCTGTGTTTCATCATCCAATACGATTGGCTTCTTCGATTTCTTCTTCTTGCCCGTTAAATCGAGTTTCAAATCATCATCCGCCATTTTTCAATTTTCGTAAAATAAAATCTGAAATAAGAGGGAAATGATGTTGGTAGAAAGAAGCTACAGCAAAGAATCCCACTACCAATGTTAGGATTTAACACCCACATCTCTGCAACTTTAAAATCATTGAAATACTCAATCGGTGTGATTGGCAAGACAAAATACGACTGGCTGCATCATCATTTCACGATTTCATCACAGTTTTTACGTATGATTTTGCATAAGGAAATCTCGGAAACATCAGAGTGTTCCAACAGTCTCTGATTAATGACATAAATAAGCTTTTCACATGACTGTGCTTCAACACAGAAATCAGTAGAAAAGTACAGAACAAATGCTACAACAAAACTGTTTCATGCTCCTTCTATGCAAGATGAATGCGAACTACCACACTTCAGTTACTATTCAAAAATATCCTTACTCTAGCAGTACATTTGAGATTATCCAAAGATGTTTCAGATGTACTTATTTCGTTTTGTAAACTAGTAAATGTCAATTCGACTTTCCCTTATAATTTTCTCGACCAATTTTGTCAGTATTATTAAAATCAGTAGATTACGAGATAAGCCCGATAAGATCCGAATAACCTCACTTTATGCACTGCGGCTCTAAAATCTCAAAATTAAATTGAGGAAACATCGTGACAGAGGAGTGTTAATAAATGAAATGTAACAATTATTTAACAAGGCATTGTATTACCTTCTATTACACAAAACATGAAAGTCAGTAAATATAAAATGCATTACAACCAAGGAAAAGCATAACAATTCGCTGAACTATTTCTTCGTCCAATTTTTTATACAGATTTATGTTTGTTCAACTTCTACTTAACTTCAAATAAAAGTAAATTTGAACCTTTTTTTGAATAATGTATCTATTAATTCAGATAAAACAGATCAGCTAACAGAAAAATCACGAAATCTTTTATGAAGAAAAATCCAACCGCAGTTCCTAGAATTTATGAAATGGTACGCATTAGTGGCCCTTACCTAAAAAGCAAAAAATATAGAATAGCAGTATGAGAATAGAAAAATCGTGATAGAGAAGTGAAAAAATTGATTATTTGAAGAATAACAACAATCATAAAGAAGCATATCCGAATGATTTTTAAAAAGTGAGGTTATTCGGACCTTATAGGCTTATTTGTATCGATCGTAAGCGGGCGGTTCCCGATGACAGACCTTAGCGATAAGTGGGTAGGGTAAATCTAGTTGGTAAATCTAGGGGCCGCGTGAATGCTAGCGCGTACTCCAACGATGACGCGCATGGACAAGGCCTGGTATATGCGAATCATTAGCAAGAGTTTTTGGCTTATGGACAAAGCACATATGTGGAGACAAAGCTCTACAATAGTGGATCCTACAACCACGTGGGACAAACGCTAAAAAGAAGTAATGTACGACAATACAATCAGAATCAAAGTGAACGGTATACCATTAAATTAGAAAAAAAAATGCAGTGTTTATTGAATGAAAGCTCTGATACCCGCAAAATTACTGAACAGTAAGATTAATGAATAACGCAATTTTCAACGATATGGATCCGCATAAGAACAAAATAGATCCAGAGATAATTTCACTATCAACGTTTTATAAAAAGGTTTGAAAAGAAACGTCGTTTGTGATGCAAGGGTGCATCTTTCCTTTTATCACTATTGTAGTTTGCCTTAGCGCAGTTCGCTGCAATGGAATGCTCCAAACTAGAAGACAGAACACGCTGATCACTGCTACTCGAACTTGTACCAGCATCACTACATGTACCTAGAAAGAGAAAAATGTTGACAATTTTAACTTTAACAATGAAAGTTTGTTAGCGTCCCATGTAATTTCCCTTCATAACTATGCTTCTTAAATTAATATTACCTAGAGCAGAGGTACAAAAACAAAAACTAATCAAACTGTAATTTCGGCAATGAAGTGACAAAATAATAATTCAAAACAAAATATATCATCTAAAGAAGGAAAAACTAACCAATATTACTTGAAACTACATTCTTGTGCATAGGATAGTGTAAAACTGAACAAAAATTAAAATTGCCGCTCTGCTCAACTTCCGATCTGAAAAGTTCCTCGGTTTTCTAAATTTTAAAAAACCAATATTCATAATTCTAATATCGCATGAAAGCTCTATGAAAACAATTTTTTTTTCTTTTGCATCTTATGAACAAGGGCTGCTAAACGTATAGCTGAAATCACTTCACCAAGTGATTGTGCCATCTACTACCCTATTAACTATTTAAGTCCATCAACAATGAACGGAGGGTACTTGAAGCAAAAAGACCAAAACATAAATTTCTTGATTCTTCTCATCATGAAATCTAAAACAAAAATTTTTAGCTCGCACTTTTTATCAGATTCCGCAACAACCTCATCCGAAACCATCCTTTTCATAGTATCGAAGAGAGCACGAATACGAAACCGACCAACTTTCGAATCAATAAAATCATTTGAGTGAGAAGGAAGCGTAAACTAAACATTTGAACAACATCAGAATGAAAAACGAAAAATTTTCTGAATTCATGAAAACAAAACGATAACATTTCCTACTGAAAGTTTTATTTACAATTAATAACTGAATGAATATTAGCAATCTTAATGTGCGTTACAACACTAATAATCAATTTAATAATATGATCAGTAAAAAAACAATTAGTAATAATAACATAGTAAAATTAATGATAATAAATTATAATTAATAACAACAATAATTAATAACAATTTATATCAGCCAATAATAATTTGATGATAATGGTAATAATAATTGATGATATTAGTATTAACAATATTATTAATAATTAATAACAACAATAATAAATAGTAATAATAGCAGTAAAAGTAATAATCGGTAATAATAATTAATAATTCATAAACGGCTGTTATTGAGTACATCAATTCGAGTAATTAAACAACTGAGAAATTTCTATACCTGATGAACCCTAATCGAATCTGAAGACGATTGCTTTACACCTTTACTTGAAGTATCATTAGGCTGAGGAGCTGTTTCAGCCATTAACACCAATTCATCAGAATCACCGCCTCCAAAAATATGATTTTAGAAAATTAAAATTTTCTACTGTTTGATTTTGGGTATTCTCGCTTTAGTATATCCACTTGAAGTGAAACCATTTATCAACACCTTCAATAGACCACTAGCACATTACCTGAAGCATTTTCAGCAATGAAGTCATATTTAACACTGGAATTTGCTTGTCCAACCCGATGAAATGTTACACCGCCACTTGCAGCCGAAAGGATGCTAGCATGACTAAGACGTTTACAACCACCAGCCCAGGTTATAGAATCTTCTCTGAAACGATATTAAATTAATTGAAACTAAAAATATGCAAATCGATTATTAAAAAAGCCATCAACTCTGAAAAAGTGATTCAAAAAAATC
Source organism: Madathamugadia hiepei (assembly GCA_013365335.1). NCBI lineage: Eukaryota > Metazoa > Nematoda > Chromadorea > Rhabditida > Onchocercidae > Madathamugadia > Madathamugadia hiepei. The sequence goes on from JABVXS010000482.1 coordinate 16,062, forward strand.
ATTTACGAAAATCAAAAAAAAAAAAAATAGCAAGAAAATGAAAAATACCGAGTATGAGTAATTACTTCCTGCCGAGTGTGTAGCTGATTTTCGGGAAAACGATCGCAACCTAAAAATTTTGAAACTTGAAAAATGCTCAAAAAAAATTCCAACTTGAGATCGTGCTAATAGAAAATACACATCCTTTGAATACATGAAAAAGGAAGCAATAAAATTTATTTTTATCTAATATTTCATGTAAATAAATTAACAAATAATATACCGACTGGATGACATGATTTTGGAAGATCATTACAGGCAATGACATACTGTGACGGTGGACTCAGGTCTCGCTCACGGTTAGACATCTGTGATACGAAAACACATCCACTGACACTGTCAGTGAGTGACTTCGCATCAACAACCGAACCTGACAAAGCAACAATGCTAGCCACCTCTTCGCAATAACTCACCCCTTCTTGACCAGAACACACTGTGTGCAAACTCTGAAACTTTGAAAATACCATTCATTTCAAGTTCGTTACTGTTATCGTCTAACTTGTTTTGTTAGTGGATAATACCAAAAATGCCGACAAGAAAAAACTTTTTTTAGTGATGAAACAATAAAAAAAATAATATGCTTAATTTCGTTTACGATTTAATGTGCAGATTTGAAAGTCATTCTACCCCTGCAATCCATAAGATAAGCTGGAGAACCACAAACTAAACTGAACCTTGTCATCATTATATTGAGAACCAGCCATAGCTTTGGTGCTCGCTTCCTCGTAGTTCCATTTTTCACCCAAGCTGTTGATTCCTGGAAGTCTATGCATTCAATTAGAAAAACAAATGTTCACACGTGCGTGTCGTTCTCCCAAATAATGCACTAATCAAATCACCTGATTCTACGCTTGGCCTGCGGCGACATAATTCGGCTTGTACCTGTAAACGGCTAGGCAACTGCTGAGCGCCGGACAAGACACTATTCGCAGACATTCTCGTGATGACTGATGTACCATCTTGCCGCTCCATTTCGTTTAACAGCGGGGACTTCTCATGACTGCCTGCAACAAAAACAAGGCAAAATTTATCTTGCACTTGTTGTGTATTATTTTAAGTGAGAGTGGACACAGAATCTGCAGACATCATGAATCAAAACTTACGCATATTCACTTCATGCCATATTTCGTCATCGTCAAGATCTTTTTCATCGTGCTTCGATGAAGCATTACCAACACCACATCCACCATTCCTACACAAAGACAACGGTACGACACCATATACATAAGCTAGCATTATGGGAACTCCAACACCTGTGAGTGTACGATGTTGTCATAATACTTTCATCAAACGACCAGAAATGTCAAATTTCAGAATAATAAAATGCCTCAAAAAATATTACACCCCTACAACTCAAAAGAAGCCTGCATTTTTTCAACAAAACAAAAACTAACCAACAGCCATTACAGCCAGAACTGGACTAACGACTGATGAGCCCAATACACTTGCGGCAGTTAAACAACGCCTACGAAATTTAGTAACATGAGAAAAACGCTGGTTGACTTTTCTGAAAAAAAAAAATTTTTTTTAAATAATTATTCACTGTAAATGTTAAGTATTAGAGAACATGAAACAACAAAAATGTTTGATGCTCTATAATACGCACAAAAATGCCGAACTGAGTAAAATAAATATATAGAACTATTCAAGAATCCGTAACTAGTGTTACGATGTGACTCAAAGCAATTTCTTGACTAGTGAAACTGAACGGGATAATGATAAAATAATAATCACTAGTGCTTTAAAGAACTGTGAACTGCGCTGAATTAAGTGCAGTCATACTGATATGATAGTGGATAATAATGATGAAATTACTTGTTACATATTCACATCATGATAATCCAGACAAAATAAAGTTTATATAAAATTTCAACTTATGGATCATCGGAGTTGTAAATAACCCAGAATATTTTAACTTCGTTTACTGCTTGTCACCCTATTTCATAGTAATATCTGGTGACGTCAGAATCAATTTCTTTGTAACTATTAGTTCTTCTGACCTACGATGTGTTCTTAAATGATCGGTTAACCTTGCTGGAAACATACTTTGTATGAACTGTATGAGACTAATGAAATTACAGCCTTTGGAGAACAATATTAGAAGATTACTTCCTGCTAACTTCAACGTTGGCAACAATTTCCTCCAATATTGTTAATTAATTATAAAAGAATAAACTGCCTCCATATCTCCAGATACAGCACTCTTGAAGGTACGAATATAAATCAACAAGACAATGACCGAAATTCAAATCTAACTAATAAGTACACTAGCAGCTTCTTATACCTTTCTTTTTGGAAGAGAAAAGCGAGGTCTAATACGATAAAAAACAAGTGCTAGAATCGAATTACCTTCCAACAAATACAGGCACTCCGAAAATTATGCCTGGTATTGCCAAACCTGCAATGAGTGCAATACCAACAGGTGCACCAATCAAAGTTCCAACTTGACACAGTAATTTTTTCTTCCTGGTCCAAGGTCTTTTCCCCCAAAACGTGCATCCTGTAGGACTGAAAGACTAAAAATTACTCAACTCAATTATTCTGATTCAAGCTTTTTCATTTATTCCAAAAAATTAAAATATACATTAACTACGGAGTAATCTATGTTATGCAGTTCAATTTATTTCCTAAAATTCCTTTTCAACAGCAGTTTTTAGCAAATATTTTATCAAATTCTGTTTAGCCTTTACTACTGTTGCAAAATATATCTTATAAACTAACCTTAGATAATGTAGATCATTAATTTCCCGCAAACAAAGCCAACAGAACTGAGCACTGCACATCGCACATACCATGTGATTGCATGAACCATCATTCATTTTAACAATATATGTGCGACATCGAGGACACGCTTTGATATCTCCACCTAAATTCAGTTAGCAGTGATGTATTCATATGATACGTATGATGATACATGAATAAGCGGAGAATTTGGTGATTAAAAATACTCGCATCAGAAGGAACTTTAATAAGTCTAGACTAAAATCTAATTCTTTGGAATGGACACGAAAGTAACGCAGTACGTTTGAGCGTGCTTTCTTGTGTAGCCGAAAGTTGGGGCACCGCCCGTCGATATAATTCCCCACGTTCTTTACGAGCTTCATCACATGTTTGACTAGCATGCCATGGACCCTTGCAGTGATAACAAAAAAATGCACCACAACCGGGACGTTCACAGTGCAGCTCGGGACAAGCAGCGCATGCCGTTGCGATAACCGCATATCTAAATTTGACAATTGACACAACAATCAGCGCACAAACGTTAGGTATGGTTTTTGTCAATATTTTCTTTTAGATCAATTAAAATTTGATGATGAAGATCTACAGTACTAGCCAGACCGATTCATTGGGAGCTAATGGTAGTTCAGGTCTATGTCTAAAACTATCTGACAGCAACTACTTTAATTGTTTGAAAAATTTATAAACATAAGCTGCCACCTTCAGAACCACACGGCGACTTCCGTCGTGCTCACATGTTCCAATTGAATTTTGAGAAACATTTAATTTTTTTTATAATCGCAGAATGTTTGATATGAGCATCAGTAAATCTGTTTACATCAGGAACATATCGGACTGGGAAGATCATTCCTACTTTACATATCTACCATAAATACATACCTATTCCATCAGTGTTTGCGGAAATAAAAAAAATAATACGTTAGAAAATGGAAAAACTAACTTGCAATCCGGTGCTGGACACCATCTAGTATCTGGATCCATCATCAAAACACGCCTCAATGAAAATGTTTCATATTTTTCGATTAAAACAGGATAATCTGCCAAAAGACAGTAGATATCGGTCGGATGAAGCAACTCACTGCATTCCGGACATGTTAATTGCACTCTGCTTTCCATTATCTCCACTTGCAAATACTGAAAGCTACACGAAATAAGCATAAAAACATGATAAAAACAAAAGCATTTTTATCAAACACATACGAAATGAAATTTTGCAACAAAAAATATCTTATTTCTGCTTATTGACCGATGACTGTAAGAGTAACATTTGTTTCATTATATTTGTTCATGGCATGAACTTCTGAACACTAGATGTGTAGTGTAAAATAAAATCATAGCATATCAATTCTTCAATCAAAGGATACTAACCTGTACAAGACAACTTTTACATGACCGATGAATGCAACATGAAAGACGCGGAAAGTTAGTAAACGGCTGTCGAATGAAGCACAAGGGACATTCCCAACATTTTCCAGTTGGTGCTGGTTGCAATAAACTGGTGTCAGATAAAACCACTGCGCCTAAAGTGCAAATTTATCATATATGTTTTGCAATATCAGTGTTTCTAAAAATTAAGTCCGTAACAAAATACAGCAGTGCACGGAACTCACTTTGTTCATCCTCACTGCTAGCTAATTGTGACTGTCCACCGATACTTGATGAGCAGCTATCTTGAACAATTCGGGAATCCAATTGTGGTACTGAACCGGCATTTGCGTTAAATAACTTACAGTCGTTGTGTATTCGAATCATTTCATCTATACTATTCGATGACGTTATATTTACTACACTACTGCTTCTGAAACAGTGACAGCATTTTTTTTTTTTATTATGGTTGCAGAATAAACATAGTTTTTCTGTCCACTGATTAAGTTCGCTTGCAGATTGATGATGATAATCTTTTGATTATATTTAGAAAAAATTAAAAAACGACCCAGGTAAAAAGCAAAAAGCACAACAGAAAATTCGACAAAATTCAAAGTTTTCATTAAAATCAAAGTGAACTTTGAAAAACAGCAGAGATTTGTTCCTTAATATTTATAAGCATGCATTAATAAAGTGCTTCATATCACCGCAGAAACGATTCCCGTAATAAATTCTACTGACTTCTTCCATCAATTGCTCAAGAAGCCATGATATTCGACAAAAATTAAGATGTCTCTAGCAAAATACGATGAAAAATAATTTTAGTGCATTGCTAGAGAAATTTTAAGACATTCGCAATAATTTGAAAATGTATGAAAAATAAGAATTCAGATTTCAATGCCAAGGAAGAAAAAGAACCACGTAAATTAGTAGCTGCCATGTAAAAAATTTATGACGAAGCCTAGCAAATAATGAACCTTTTGTTTGCTCAGATAATCCGTTAAGGGGCCATATTAATCGTCTAATAGTAATTTCAGAGGAAACAAATGAATCAGAGAAAAAAATGAAATAGCCACTAGCGACGATAAAACCTGTTAACTATATGCCATTTGCAGTTGCAAACAATAATACTACTCAGCAGCCACGCTTTAAATGTTGATACAACTGAACATTTTTGATATTTACACTGATGATTAAACCAAAAGACATTCCATACTCCTACAGCAAAAAATGAGTCTTCAAAACATAACATAACTGATGAAAATGAATGCAATCATAAAAACAACAGAGAGTGAAAACAGTACACATAACAGAAAAAATTTCGTTATTAAATAGGAGAAAAAAGAAAGACGAACCTTTTATATTTTCGATTTGTTCCAGCACGAAACAACGATGCAAAATTTAATCTAGATGTCTTCACCTGCATCCACTTTCCCTTTTCCTTTTCACTATTTTTTGCTAACTGACCAAATTTTTCTTCTACAAATAAAGCAGTGCAGAGCTGCGATGTTTTATAATTATAAACACGTATATGAAATTGAAGGATCAAAATAAATGGTTAATTGATAAATCCTTTCGAACATCTTTCACAACAGGATTTTTCTAAAATTTATAATGTCACAGATCATGTATTAATCCTTCTCAACTTGTAAAAAATTTTCCTTGAACTTCTTCGTTTTTTGTAACATAAAACTTTCTTAAAAGGACAATCAATAAAAAATGGAATGAATCACATCAAGAATAAAAAAAAATGAAATGAATCACACCAAGCTACTGAGAACAGTTGAACTATTTGCTTCTTACCAGTTAAAGTTGAAAGTCTTGAATTATCTAAATCTGAAAGACTGGCATCTCGCAATAAAGACACCGAATCGTCACAAATCTCCGTACATTCTGCAACTGTCCCAAGAGTCTTCTTCTGACTCATCAAAATCGCCACTGCAAAATACGGATGAATATGCCAATGCTGTAAGGATAAGTAAATTCTACTTGATATTTGATTAAAATTCACTCAAACATATTTCAATACTATACTATATCATATATTTGAAATGACCAAAGGATCTCATATGTTTACATACTTCAAGTCATCTTAGCATTTAAAAATCCGTATGGTAAGTGGGCAAATCTCCAAAACCCTTTGGGGATGAGATGTTAATGGATCCATTTCACTGTTCAAATTGGAAAATCCAAACAGAGATGTGTAGATAAACGACATACCTTGTTCTGGTCTGTTCTCCTCTCTCGTGCCACTTGTTTTTCTATCCATGTTAAGACGTTGCGAACATCTGTTGTTGGATTGACACGCACCCACACCACAACTGCATATTCCTTCTGCTCCGTCTGTCTCCGCCTTTCGCGTGATTAGCAAAGGGAAATCTACGTGAAACACTTGAAATCGACTTGTAAAGTCTGTCGTCCTCAGACGTGTGCTTCAAAGTATGAATGTTTGAAACAGAGCGTCAGCTAGCAATGCACAGCTGTCGAGGTAAGACAAACACTCTCCCTTCACCAATTCTTCTCTTCTCTTTGATACTTCTTCTCCTTATCTTCTATTCTACTCATTTTTCCTTTTCATCCGTCTCAACCATTAAACACATTAGGCTTCAAAAAATCTTTTAACCTTATCACATATGCTATTTCCTTCTATGCTGTCCTCTTTCCTACCTTCTTCATCTTTTCTCCCAACTTCCTGCTTTCATCTCTCTCTCATCATCGCAGTCGCAAATGGGTCCACAGAAGGCCAGGCTTGGGTGCGAATGGCTACCATTTTCAAGTTGTTGTACTATTACGCATAGGTAAAGTGGTGCCGGTGTCTGTACCTTCCATTGCGGAGTTGTTATTGAGGATGATGGTTTCCAGGGAATGTGTGAGGACATATGCTGAATATATCGTTTCTTTTTCTCATTTCTTTTTATGTTGTATATGTCTTTAATCCTTATCTTTTTTCTAGTTTTATATACTTATTTGTGGAACTAGGAATATAGTACGAGATGAGCAAAACGCATCCACCCGAGTTGAAAAAGTACATGGACAAGCAGGTTGACCTGAAATTGAATGGCAATCGAAATGTATCGGGCATTCTCCGAGGTTTTGATCCATTCATGAATATTGTTGTGGAGGATGCTGTCGAGAACTTAAAGGTTGCATTTGTCATTTATGTAGAAAGAATTTGGCGCAAGTTATTGTAATGGTATTCGTAATGGTATTCAGTTTAGAAATAAGAGTATTAAACCCGGTAAATAGTTGTGTTTGATTGTGAGGAAAGAGATGACTCTAAATAAACTCTCTCTGTATGTGCTGTGAAAAATTTATGAACAGAAGACGACTCTTACTGACTGAATGGGCTGAACTCATCGCATAGCTTCTGCTTCAACAGTATTTTCAATGTGCAGAACTAATTATTGTTAAAAGTTCATTATTTTAGAATGGTGAAAAAAATGAGATTGGGATGGTTGTCATTCGCGGCAATTCTATAGTTATCATGGAACCAAAAGAACGGCTGGATCAGCGATAGAGTTTCTATTAGCTCGTAATATTTTCATTGAAAATTTTTGTTTTGATATTTTTCGAACCATTTTTATGTTAATTATTTAACGTGTTTTTAATTGAACTTTTTGTTGTGTTATGAGCTCTATACTTGCGGCATTTACACCCTTAGTAATTTTATAATTAATTTTCAAGTGCAGCATGAAAATTTTGCCAAACATAATTGACTTTTTGAATTATTTTGATTCGTTCATTTTCCTTCACGTTCGTTGCTGAACGTGCACAGAAACGGTTGAATATTGAAATAGAACTAAAGTTAATGTGTATTTAATTTGATTTTATCAAACTTTTTTCTCAATTTGTTACGTTTTGTCAGTATTGCCCAATTTTCTCCAGAATCCCTCACTGTATCAGTGTTATGTTCTTCAGTATTTTAGTCGGATATCAAGGAAGCTTATACCTTCAGGAACCCTTGATTGATGCTATTCTGAAAAAATGAATGACTTATTTGTTTACTGCTTTGGAAAGTGTGACTTTCAGAAAGAAAACATTTTAAGGATTTTGCTGGATTGCTGCATGATATTGGTTGCATTTATGCTTGACCTCTCCAAATTTATAGTTTTATATTTTGTAACGTCATTAAATCATGTTGAATACTGACATGACACACTTTAACAGCATTGTAGCTTAGCTGTTTTGCAGCATTAAAATAGGAAATGCAAATACTATCCCTGTTTTATTTAATGAAAATGAGCTGATAATTTAAACAGAACTAGTTCCTCAGGCAAAAATATATTTTGGGGGTAGAGAAGCATTTTAATATGCTCAACATATGTTTCTTTTTTTGAAGTTTTGCAACCAAGCAGCTGGTGTGAGTGTGATTCAGAAGAAATAGAATAGATGGGACTGGGGAATTGCACTCGGACTTATCAAGCGTCAATTTACACCAAGTATCAGCTCTTTCCGCCTTTCGAAGTGCATTTTTGATATGTCTGACAGCAGCTTGACGTTTTCACGGCACTCATTCATTTTTCTGCCATTTAATGCTGTACAAGGGTGATACAAAAGATTTAAATTCTAGCTGGTATTTTTCAGATTTTTCCAATGCAATATACAGAAGGTGGGGTCCGTATTATCCGTTGTACATGCCAGCCTGTCGATTAACATAGTGTGATGATTAAATCTGGAACGACCAAATTAAAAAAATATGCGGCAGATCCTGGAAATAGATTGCTCGAAACCAAGCAAAGTGAAGATTAGTTGTGAAAAAGGGTCGACACGAGGAAACTCGTTGAAATATCGATCGAACAAGGATTAGATCTATCAAATCGATATGTTGTCAATCAACATTAGTGATTATTTTGCTTGTCACTGATGCCAACTTCATTTATGAGTATCAGTACAAACAGACATATTTTTACATCACTGGTTCATTAAGTAAAACCAAAAGACCACAACAAAAACAACTCTTACTGTAAATAAACAGGACGAAACAATGTTTAACATACAATGATGTGCATCTATTTCTGTAGAATACTTTTTACATGTTGATGTTTCAGAAAATTTTCTTCTGCCTTTTTGTTCAAATTGCTTCCAAAATTTTTTGCTGAGAACCAAATTCGCGCAAGGACAAATTGATTGTCGTTTTAATGTTGTTACCAATCAGTGGATCATCATCGTCGTCCAAATTTAAGTTACTGTAATTTTTTACCGGTTGCTGGTTTACTTCCATTGAATCGTGAAGAGAAATGGATTTCAGTTAGAAGGAAGTTTAAACAAACATATCCTCAAGTTCATCGTTTTCTTCATCATCTGCCATTAGCGCTTCATACTCCTCCAAGCAGTACCTATCCCAGTCGTTCAGTTCTTCTTCACCATCCGTCTGTAATTACAGTAATTTCCTACAAATTGTTTAACGATTCGTCAATCTGTAACTATGAACTTAGTATGCAATATTCGTTTCTCACTGTAAGAAAGGAAAACATTAGCGAAAGTCAGACCACTGTAGCTCGATCTCCTTCATTGGCCTCCTGTTCATAGTACTTGACCCAATTAACAAATGTATTGAAAAACCTGGTGCATAAAGAACATTTCTTCAGGTCTGACAGTGAAACAGCATTCGGTTGCTTGGGTCGTATTAAATCAAATAGCTGTAAAATACAATCATTTCAAAATCTCTGTAACATCAGTAATTCATTAATTATAATTAAGGATTTGATAATCCACGTTGATGAAAAGAGTAAATTGCTTACATTACAAAGTACGTCATCGAAACGCATTGAATCGATGTTATGCTGATCCATTTTACTCTTAACACCGTTGTAGAAATACTCCATTTCGTACATTGACAATAAGCCATCACCGTCTAAGTCCAAACATCGAAACCAATATTCCACGCTGTAAACATTGTCGACAGGTATGGATGGTATCATTTGATTTTAATGATGTCTTACAGGGAATATCAAAATACCTGGTAGGATGCCTTTTGTCTTCTTCCGCCAGTAAAAATGCTACGAAGTCGGTGTAACCGATAGTTTCAAGTGCTTCACGGATATTCTTTCCTTCCGACGATCTTGTCACTGCTCCACTAAATATCCTGTCGATGATTTGTGATGGAAGTGCTGAAAATGATTTACTTGAGTTTAAATTAAATTTAATACAGCTAATATTCATCATGTAGCAATTATATGTAGTAACCAAAAGAACAATCGAGTTTAATCGATAGTTTTAACTGGATGGTTGGAGAAATGACTAAAATCCTGGGGAAATAGATTACCCAAATGCTTTGCTTACCAAACAATCAGATACTGAGATGTCTCACCTCCGTTACAATGTTCAGACATATCGATTTTGTTGATGATTAAGTCGTGATTTTTGTCTAGTTCATAGAATTTGCAGTATATTACATAAAAATGTTCATAGCTGAAGTAATTTGTTATCGCATTGATGTCGTCCGTTGTCTCCAACTTTCGAACTGTCTGAAATATTTTCAATAAAAGGAAAAAATTACGAAGTGAACTTCCGATGATTCCGATTTGAGAAAGATAGTAAGAAGGTGTGAATGAAAATAACTGCTTAAGTCATTTTATGTCTATGCTTTTTTCATCAGAAAAGTCAAAACTTTTAAGAATTAATTAAGCGCATAAACATTGAAAATAAATAGTCAAAGATTAGCAAATCTTCAAATTTTATTTTTTTTACTTCAAGGAAATTCGAACGACGCAATTCATTAATTGTAATTCGTCCGGTCCATGATCGATTCACTGCCCAGAATATCCTTACCGTAACCTGGAAGATGGCTATCAATAACTATTTCAATCAATTTCTCAAATGAATCGAACAATTTTATTAATTTATTTTATTGTAGCATTTATCGTATTAGTAAGTCTTCATTAGCTGAGATTATTTCAATTGTTGATTTTCAAATTTTTTCCAAAATCTGAAATTTCGGTGCGAAAATTAATTATGAATGCCGGATTGATCGAAAGTAAAGAAACCGTTTCAACATATCTGGAATGAAATTCTTCAGCTTCTCGGAGGAAATGTAATCCAGGAAAGGTTTCGATGAGATCCTTAAGGATTGGTACCAGGTCTTCCTTGGTCAGGTAATTTCGATGAGGTCCAACTAAGGTATACACGAAACGAGCTGCTTCGTCATGCGCTACTGCAGTCATCCTGGAATCCTACTGCATCTGACAACTCATGTATGATATGAAGGTCAAGATTATGGGGAGGATATCGGAACACTTGAAAGGCATCATTCAGGTTCCGTAAAAGAGTTGTGAATCGGGAACACCTGTAGTGATCACAACAAAGGTATTTGAAATGAAATGAACAAAATACCTACCTGTTCCACCAGGAAGAAAAATCAGCAAAGGTAATTGGTCTGGACAATTTATTACAGCATGAATCATAAACAGCCCGTTTCCAGTAAATAGGTATACCAGCTGCTCGACATACTTCAGCCATATCGACCATTTCCACCTAGATTAAATGTGTGTGAAAAAATTGAAATTGTAATGAAACTAGAACTTCTGACATTTTATTCGGATCGAATATACAATTAATTACCTTATTTCCAATAACAATGAATAGATCACTCACTGGCCTTAGTGCTGCTTCATTTGCCGACTGTGAAATTGGAATCCCATTTGGGAAAAAGAACCTTAAAAATAGAGGTCAAAGGTAAACCTTGAATTTTATTTCACTATTTCACTAAGAACAACGATGTGACAGAACACTGGTCGTGGTGCTTCTGATTTCGTCTTGATCTTTAAATAACTGAATGGAAAATGAATTCCGATTCCTTGTTGTTCAGATAACTGCACTTACCTTGGAACATTCACCGCCTGTGCTTTCGGCAAACTAGGAGAGGTAAGCCATTTCGGTTTCACTTCAATTCCATTTCGCTGCAACAAATCTCATGGCAACCTACATTTCTTTCTTTTTTTATTTCAAATTTAGACAAAAAATATGTGCTAAAAATTTAAACATTGCAGATTGATCTTCAACAGTTACGTGTTGTGCACGTCTGCAACACATACGTGATAGATGTACGTAACGACTGCTAATAGAAAAGAAGAGACGCACGAAAAAGATTGAACGAGCTTAATTACATTACAAATGGTATGAAAAAAAAGATCAAAGGTAAGTACGATACCAAGGTCTTTTCAGTACTGAAATTACTGAACGGTTTACCGACGTCCGGTTTTGTCCTGGCATTTTTTGTTTCAATATGCCATTCTGCATTACTGCGGTGTGATTTTAAATCTTTATTTTGATCACTGAAATAGTTCACAAATTTATCACAGTAAAATATTGAAACGAAATTTGTGATTTATCTGGCCCAATGGAATCTTTATTTCTTAAGATCCTAGCTCTTACTAAGTTTTATCTCCCTTAAATACTGTAATGGCATATGGAAAGCTTTGAATCAACCTTGATAAAGTTAGAATTATAGAAAAGGAGGAAATGAAAAATAGTTTCACCTTCTACTGCTTTTAAATTTGGAGGACTTAATTGGTGACTGTAGTGCGAACTTCTTCGCCTCTTGTAACTCTCTGCAATTTCAATGAAATCAAAGATTAATTGAAATTCATTATTCTCAACGATTTTATATGGAAAGTGAAACATACATAGCCATAAACTGATCGTCCACACTTAATGTCGAAATATTTTCAACAATTCGATGTGGGAGATTGTCCTGAAAAGATTAACTTCATTTTTGAATATTTTATCGAAACTTTGCGCATTTTTTTTCAGTTGTAAATTTAGAAGAATTTTTCCGTAATTAATGATAGTCCTTGGTATAGCAACCTCTACAACCTATCCATTTGAATTAAAAAAAAAAAAAATGGAAAATATTCAGTGAAGAGAAGTTCTGAAGGATTAGATGGGAATGATTTCCATCAATGATGAAACATCGCTGAAAAAGGTGAGTAATAACAGATTTCGCTTAGTATCCGTTACATAAAACAAGCTTTTTCAGAAAAAACGGTGCCGGAATTGTAAAAAAAAAAGTTATTAATGCAGAGGGCTGTTGCGTAAGGTTTCTATAAAGTTTCAAGTTTCGCAAAGTAAAGTTTCAAGTGGAACTTCCTAACTGAATCTGATAATGTCTCGTCAATTTCTACAATATCAGGGGGTTCTCTTCTTGCGGGGAAGAATCCATGTGAAGATGATGTTGCAAAAAGGTCAAGCAATCAGAAAACACTGTGACAGTGATGAGTTGGACAATGAATTATTCGCCATGGTCAAATGGTACATAGCTATAGTTGAACTATCACCCTAATTGTCTTCCAAACTTGATCTTTCAAAATCTGTCGGTCAGGAAATTATTAGCTCGTTATTAGTCATCCCAATGCCACAATGAATATATTTATAGATGACGATATTATCTGTTGTAATGTCCTAGCCGTCTAAGTTATAGCTGTAATGTTTGCCTTCCTCAGATAAATAATGAGGTACGGTAGACAGGTGCCGTACAACACAGTAACGAGCTGGTTACGGTGCAAAGTTTTGGTAACTAATGCTTGAGTGAAAATTGAAAATGTTTAGATCAGTTGATATTTGGCCTTTAACGAAATCTGTCAAGCGTTAGAACTTATCAAAAAATTCATTTTTTCCAGTCTTCAAAAAGTGGTGAGCGTGATAAGGAGGTAAAAGTTTGACGGTAATAACAAAGTTGCCATCTTCTGGATCATTCAAAAAGAAAGGATTTCATGCTGGCATAAATGTGAAGCTACAGTGTCCGCTCCTTTCTGAAGAAGAGATAAGAATGGGTAAAAATATGCGACATCAAAAGGATATCAGAAAGCTTAGAGGTACGTGAACTATCAACAGGTAACAAACAAAAGGAAAGATTTGAAATTATTAAAATGTGAAGGGGAAAAGGAAATTGGCAAGTGAACATTTAAGGGATAGAATTATATTGCCATTTCTCGACTGTACTGGAAATCAATAAATACGACACAGGTCGACGTGCTTATTAACGTCAGCATCAACCACACCTCTTCCTTATCATTTATCACCGCCTATTTCGGCCTTCAAGAACGATAAAAATTCCAATTCAAGGCTATCATTAATATATTCGCTATGTGATGAAAACTTATACCGTAACACCGGTGAGTTGCTTGGGTTGTGGAAATTGGAAGGGCGATTCCACATCCGTTGTTGGTTGAGCTGCGCTCAACGATGCATTGTTTCTATCAGCATGAATCACCGGTTTAGTACGGTATATGGATGACCGTGGTGACATGGGTCCTAACGGTGATCGGATCGGAGAGGCCTGAAGATGTGTTTGAATCATTTTGGATAAATTTAGTGGGTATTTTATTGAGCATTACAAAGTTGACAAAATATTTTGTATGCAAGAAGGCCTCATAGATTCAAAGATCTCTTGAACGATGATGACTCATACTCCGTCCTACGGAAACCTCTTTGTCGTGGAAAATGGCTGTGAAGGTCTAGCAAAGATTATTCGTAAGAATAATGCTGCCATTCATGCTGTCGGCAAATCTGCCGAGATAACTAAAGGGAACTGATGCAGAAGTAACGAAGTCCGCAGCTTATCATAAAAGTTTATCGTATAAACGACTAAG
>JABVXS010000483.1:0-30754 GCA_013365335.1 Madathamugadia hiepei
ATTAGCAAGGGTTTCTCGCTTATGAACGACGTACAGAACCGTGACGTGGAGACGACGCTCCCCAGTAGCGGACCCCACAACCACGTGGGACAAACGCTGAGAAGAAAGAGAAAGAGAGAATTCATGAATATAAGAAAATATCGAAAGAATTCATGGTGTAAATAACGAAACAATTCGGAATTAAAAAAAAAATTGAATTCGAAAACATATGGACTTAAATTTGATATTGTTCAAATATATGCGACATATTTAACACAACCGTACTGAATATACAAACCTTGAATAATATAAAATGAAGTCACATAAAAGTTAATGTGATCAGTGGAAACATCAGATTACACATGCAATGTACTTCAATTAAAACGAATGATTTGGAGGCTTTGTTGACAAAAAGGAAAAGAAACGATTCTTTCTTTTTTTTTCTTTCCTAGACACTGGATTTGCATTGATAATAATGACGGTGGAAAAAGTAGAAGAGAAACCAACGTAATGGTCAAAACTTTTGAAGGCTACCTATCGTTTTTTTCGTGATTAAGTAAACTAACAGATGAAATAACAGAGATGCAACACTTTATGTCAAATGCTATTTTTTTTTATCTTCACCTTCAAAAAACCAGCCGGTTTCGATGTGAAAAAAAAAAGAAATTGTACACAAAGAAATGAGAAAAAATTCTGCAATAAAACTATTAATAAGAATTATTTGTGACACTAATTTATCGTTCATGAATGGCTAGTAAATACGAATTAACAAAAAGATAAATAATTAGAATGCAAGCACAACAAATTTATGGAAAAATTAGGCAACGAAATTTGATAAAATTAAGTTGCAAATTTATAAACTGCTATCTGTAATTCAAATATACATAGAACTAGAAGTGGATTTTGAACGAAATGATTACATAGGAAATTCTTTAGGAGATGTAATTAATTATTGGAATTAATTTTGCAGAAATAATAGAACTGAAATGATAAACTTTTTGGCATTGAAATGGAAGAGATAGAATGATCGATGTAAGAAACACTTCCTTTGTTATGGAATGGGTAAGATGTGAAAGCATACAATTGCAATACAATACCAAAATGAATTGAGCAGCGAGAGAAACAGGGAAAGTCAGAGCGGGGTGAGATATTGGTAGTTGGGAGAGGAGTAGACAACCGCGGGGGAGTAAGAGAAAAGGAAACAAGGATCACTAAGGTTGGTTAAGGTTCATGTATTTCCATGCACGTTTCCTGACCCTTTTTTCGTCGTTTAGAGTAACCCGTGGAACGGGTAGGATAGGGTTAGGCAGGTGATGGGAACATTGTAGCGATCTGCTATGGCTGTATTGGTATTATTAGTCGTCCTCATCCTTGCTTGCTTACCCTTCATCATGATAACTGCTTTATGCCCAAGATTAGCGCATCGTGTCGTTTAATCTAACGGGACTTTTTTCTTGTATTTTTTGTTCTCTAAAATAAACGTATTTCTGCAGCTGTTCAATAAGCCTTTATGAGTGCATTAATGAAGTTTCAACTGGAATACTGGGAACTCCTTCTTTTCCTTACATGTCTACCTGTTTTGCTGAATTGCTTTACCTGATAGAGCAGTACTGTCTAACTCATACCATTTCATGTCTCAACGATAACAATGTAAGGTGCCTCGATCATCAGTTTTGGTAAAATTCCCACTTTAAACAAAATTAAAGTGTTGCTCAACCATACCTAGATCTGTTCCTGGAAGTTTCACACCTCTAATAAAATCACCAGAATATAATGGCTTAAATAAACCCTAGTACAATCACTTCGGGCGATACGATAAGATACTATATTACGGATCTCGTCACACTTCAGCTACCCACACGCTTGGATTTTTATTGACCTAGGATTGAACGATCGACCTTGCAGAACCATTCCACATGTTTGCACTTTACAATAGCCATATATCCTGTATCTTCTACCTAGCAGGTCGCTTTTATTTTCCTCATCTTCTATTCTCATTGAAATTTCAACTAAATTACATTTTGAGATTTGAATGAGTGTTAATTACTGAGCCTCATATTATTAGTGGTGAAAAAACCTGATTGATGTCACTTAATAAAACTTATGTAAATGGCGTCAAATTGGTTAATTAATTTACGCAACATAATTTCCTTCTCGCTTCGTCTGAAAGGCTATTTGTATGACAAGGTTAATGTTTGGAGACATAATTAATATGCCAGAAATAAATTGAATTAATGTATCTTGAATAACCTGAATTGAACCAACATATTAAAGTTAGTTATCTAGGAAATTCTTCCTATTTCAAACTTATACTGGAATTGAAGAGAGAATCTATAAAGCCATATCCTACTGACTAACATTATTTCTTTAAATTCTTGCAAAAGTTAATTAATTCGCTAGTTAATTAATTAGTATATTTCTTGAGTAAAAAAATGATTAAAATGGAACAATTGTGGCCAAAAAAGAAAATATTATGTGAAATAATAAACCAAAGTTTAAAGAAAGCAACGATAAACAGTACAGTTACTACAAGAAAAAAATAAATGAATTACTCGAGAAGGGAGAAAGAGAGAAGGACAACTAATATAACAATAACATGTGACCCTGTCCTAATTTGTCCTTTAAAAAAAGAAATTGGTCAAGTTGCTCCTTTCTCAGTTGTACTTCAGTAATAACGTTGAAATTAGCTAAGATTTTTCAATTGATCAATACTTCACCGCTTTTTAGCCTAAAAATATGTTCGACTGAATTTTTTCACAAATATTTTGTTAGTATAAAGACGATTTAAGATTAATAACTCGGTATTTCTGTGGCTAAACAAGGTTGATTATTGCCTGATGATGTTATTAGACTTTTGCACCGTTACGAACATTTCAAGGAAGTAAGAGAAATTTTAATAATTCGGTCCAAATTTTCGATTTAAATTTATGCATTTAATATATTCCGATGAGATATACTTGGGTGTACATAGAAAAAGAGCAGAAAGTTCACTGAAAGGTGAAAATTTCACAAATGAAACATCAATGTTTCATAGTCAAGAGTTGCCGACCCGTATTCCGCCAGGTAAAATGTGTTCGGAATACCGTATTTCTTAAGATTACACGAATAACAGAACGATTAGTCATAGTCTAAGCTGGTCGGTCCAGCAATACCTCCAATTAATGTTTATGTTTTAATACGAGATGACAGCAAAGTGGAAAAGAACGGAATTCTAAATTAATAATAAATAATAAATGGATCTTAATGTGCCTTCAAAACGAATAAAAAGATGAAAATTAATTAGACGTATTACAGGACTGAAAAGATTAGATTATCACTAACTGTTTTGTTATTCTTATAATATTGAGAAATACAGTATTCCGGAATATGTTTAACTATTGAAATACGGATCGGCACTGCCATTAAGTGCAAACCCATGAAACATTGGTGTTTGATTGTGGAACTTTCACCAAACAATGAACTTTGTGCTCTTCTTCTATATATTCAATATACTGTAGTATCCATATTTTTAATCGGAATACTGCGAAATGCTGAAATATTCACCGCAACAATGAAGCTTAAATCCATTTCAGGTAGATAACAAGGCTGAGCAACCTCATTACTCACCTGGGAAAAAGAATATGAACCACAACTGGAACACCTCAACCGAACAAGAAGGAAGCATTCAAATGAAAGCAATGTCTGAGAGAAGAGACAGAATGCATTTGTAACACGTAATGTGAAAGAAGTGCGAGAGGAAGGAAGGATGAAAAGAAAAGAAGAAATAGTACTGGATGGCGTGTTGAACGATCGACCGGAGGAAAGCAGAGGAGAATCGGGGAGAGCGGGAAAGCGTGTCTGAAGGCTTCTTCGAGGACAGAAAAAAAGGCCGTGTTGCATACCAACATTAATATTCACAGAAGGTCATTTCTACACTTATGTATCTTCGAGTATTTTCATGTATGCGTGTGTATGAGGGTGTCTGCCTGTGTGTGTGTGTGTGTGTGTATGTGTATGTGTGTGAATGTTTGTTTATGACTGTACATGCAAGCGTGTATGTTGATTATATAGTAACCATAAATTTATCTACATTACGGAAATAGGCACTATTCGTAATTTATCATAAACTATGTTGGTAACGGACACCTCTCACATACGAAAATTGCTTCTTTGACGAAGTTTTATTTTTACTACACGTAACGCTACGTTACACGCATCTCATGCCACTTTGCGTTTTTATACTTCACGTCAAATTGCATTTTTTGCACGTCATGCGTGATTAGCAGATTTTGATCATTGTTATTTTTCCTTACTTCCTGGTCTTCTATATATATCCATTTGTGATTCATTTCCGCTTACACTTAAGGTTCAGGACTAAAATTATCAATGTTATCTTCAGAATCCATTTTGATATTACCTAAGCAATAAAACACTCGAAATTACGGGAATTACAAGGTGAAATATAATCGGAATTAATTAATAAGTTGATCAATAAAATTTGTGGAAGTTCTTGTCGATTTTGTAATCCTTTCAGGACGAGAGTATTTTGTCTAATCGAAGAAATATTCTGATTTCATTATATTTCCATTTTTCTATCCCTTGCTTTACTGCAACTTTGAGAAGGCGAAATATTCAGGTAAACGCGGTCATAAATTTCAAGCACAGTGACGTTTTTGCTGCATTTTTACCAATATATTAATGAAAATTATCATTGTATTATCAGTTATAAAGAGGGAAATTTTTCATTTGATAATGAATTGATGATAAAATAAAAATTTTTGACTGGAAGAACCATTTTTCCCAGCCATCTTTATCATCATCAGTGGCTAAATGGGAAGAGAACGATGAGTAATACGATAAGCGACGCCTTTCAGTGATATCGTTTATCACGAATAACGATCATTTTTTTCTTTATACATCATACATATTTCATAGTTATCCTTGGATAATTCACATTCTGCTTGCATTTAAAATAAATTAAAACCATGGGAAAGAAAAAAAAGAGAACTTCGATTTTGTTGTTTCTCATAAAACTTATAAGCTTCATTGCAATTACAAATACAAAATAGTAACAACTGATGCTTGGTATTCACAACGTAGTAATTGATGCAGTTCTATGCAGTAGCCATCTTGGAGCTCACCAAATACTTTTGGTTTGTTGTAATGTGTTCATAACTGAACCCCATCGATCCGTGATTTCTCTGACCTTTTCTCGACCCATTTTGGTTTTTAAACGTGTCTTGCCTCGTTAATTACTTTACCCTTCATATTTTAATTTATGCGGGTCACCAATTCAGAAACGCTATTGTAGATGAACATATCGCCCTTTTAATGAACTGTTATCCTATATTCATAGCAGTACGTTCAATTTGAGAAAAAGGACCTTGACAATAGGGATGAAAAATTATGTAGGATGGCTGTAGATGTAAGAAATAAGACATTAATAAATTATCTTAAAGCTGAACAGACCTGAGTGGGCCGGTCTCGTTATGCTGAGATATCGGATTTTGATTCAAGGGTGGTGATCATATCAGTGACTATTTCTCGTTTTAAGATTTTATTTCAAGTACTACACTTTGCTATTTTAGCATCTCATTTTCTTCTTTTTTCCCTATCTAAAGCATGATGAATTGCCTGAAAGAAAAAAAAATTCACCCATTCCATTATGAATCATCGAGAATAATCAAGTGCTTGACCAAAATTTTTTCTGCACCGTACTTAAACAAACATGATGAACATTTTAACACTAACCATCACAAGTATCAATCAAACGGAACCTTACAATCAACAGAGTTATACGTAAAAATGAAAGCAGAAAAACAAAACGATAAAAGTAAATTTAATGGAAGTATTAGTAACAGCACCCATACAGAACATTTTCAGTCCATCTGAAATGGTTGATTTGAAGGAATTATACCAAAAACGCTTAACTGTCAAAAAAGGTAGTATGTTAAAATATAATTATATTTACACTTTTGAAATTTCATGAAAAAGAAAAAAAGTGAAAATTTATACATAAGAAAGTGCGAACTCAGCATACTGTTCTCTCCTCTACGCTCTAGGATAACAGGTCTGTTCTTAGGAGTCATAGCATTAAGTGAGATATTTGGTTAGAATTACTAATGCCACTGAAAGCAACAAATTGTAAAATTATTTCTTGAAATCGTTTGAACGTACGTCTGACACCAATTCTAATTCACTGGTTTATTTGAAAAATTAGAAAATAAGGGTGTTAGATATCTTCACGGTTTGAAAATCACACTAACGATACACCAATGCGACGCCGGTCCATCTCCAACTGAGTGATTCGAACCTTCACTACAGAATTTACCTGTAAAACCAGTAGATATTTGTAAATCGAAATAAAAATTGATAGTAATGTACCGTGGAAGATGATTCATCCAGATCAAACATCTCAGAACGATTTTTCATGTGATAAACTGCACTGTGAATCTCTCTATTACCGACAAGCTATAGCGCCATAGTGAAGCAATTGAATGCGAACAATTACGACCTTGCAGTTCGCGAGGTAATCAAAGTCTGCTTCCATGTAAGTAATCCAAACAACAAAGATCAGGTAAAATTCAAAAATCAGTTAGCAGAAATGACTTGATTAAATATAAATTTAAAAGACACTGCTAAACCATGTAATTGAATTATTTCAACTAATAAAAAAATTCCAACCTCGGGAAGAATTGATGATAGAGTAGATGAATGCGCTAACGCGTTGAAACCAATTCCAATGTCAATGAAAATACCAAAACTGGCATGATTTCGAACAATACCTTCCAAAACATCACCCACTTTCAGTGATTTAATTTCCAGTACATTTGTCTTAAAATATTCAATTTTGTTATAAATCAAATGGAGTCAGGAAATTGGAATTGTGTGTAGCAATTACCAAAAGCACTGGCGCATTTTTCCTCACAAACGGATTTAATAGTAGTTCCCATACTACAATCCACTCTGGACCACGCTCTTTAATTTGTTGTTCAACTGATGCTAACATTTGAAACAAACAATTCTGCCCAATGTGTCCCAAGTCAGCACCGGCATATCCCAGTATTCTGAAAAATTAGTTGCTCTTGATAAATAAATTACCACATAAACTGACCTATCACACCTACCACTCACTGAGACCAGGAATGGATAAAACTTAGAGAAGAAAATAAAATATGTCAGTTTCTCGGACACTGTAACAAACGAAGGTTGAAATAAATAACTGCTTAGCGATGTCATAGCTTTCCGGATGAACAGAAGTTGCATCCAAAGGGCTGTATTCTTTTGCAAGTTTGATTTTCTTTCTCACTGGGACATCCGATTTTATACCGCTGTTATATACATAAAGAAATCCAGCACAATGTTCAAAACATTTTGGACCAATTCCGCTAATATTCTAAAAGTTATGCATATAATTAAATCATTATTAGCAACATATTCGAAATTTGAAAATTTATGTGAAACATTAATTTTATTACCTTCAGCTCTTCTCTGCTTTTAATACCGCCATTGTCTTGGCGATATTTGATTATATTAGCTGCTGTTTTCTTATTCAACCCCGATACTCTCCTTAAGAAGTCAATTTTTGGTATAAATAAACAGAGTAATAGAAATAATATAAAACAAGTCGATTTTTTTCCAAAATAAATTGCCCAAGCATCACTTACTGCAAAACTTGTAGTGAGGCAACGTTCACGTCAACGCCGACATTGCTAACACATTCACAAACAACTATGTCCAACATTTCATCCAAGCGTTTTTCATTCACGGAATGCTAGACATGAAATCTGTGAAGATCCAGATGGAATAATTGAAAAAATATTTATCTCTTTCTTATTCTCCCTTTTCTAAGCTTGAAAAACAAAATTTATTTCGACAAACCTGATATAGACCAACACCAAGATGTTTTGGTGCAATCTTCACATATTCCGATATCGGATCAATGATACGTCTAGCAAGGGACACTGCAATATCACATCATTATTTCAGTAATCTTCTTCATCCCCTCTTCCATCTTTCATCATTCTATTTTTCTATTCTCACCTCTTTCAAGACGACAATCTAGGACCATATTGTAATATAACCATTTACAAAAAGAGTACTGCAATGACAAGAATTCTTGAAAAAAAAAACGGTTACTTCATTCTTTCTAAGTATCCCGGATTTGAAATAAATTTTGACTTCATGAATAATCTATATCATTGGTACTGCAAATAGATTAATGAACGGTTAATTACAAATCAATCCTACTGCTGCGGTCTTAATAGTGAATAAAGTCAAATAAATTCACCAGCACTCCGCAAATTGATATCAATTTCTGGCAATTCCTCTGCAGCTAATTTTGTTGTGCTATAAACTGATGCACCACATTCGGAAACTACGCTAAAATTGATATCGTAAACAGTAAATGTTACAAGTGATAACAACATGCAGAAACAGGAATATATAGGATATTCTAAAAATTTTAACGAATCATAGCGTTAAAAAATAAGCATTCCTATTAAAAACATGAACAACCAACCAAAATTTGGTAGTAATTACACTACGTTGAATTAATGATGATATAAACAGCTGCGCTTCCCGACTTGCTGTACCATTACCCACAGCTATTATGAAAGGAGAACAAAGCACTTTTGATACGAGCGTTTTCAAAATTTCCTCAGCTCGTTCGTCTGGACCCCAATGCATTGCGGTGATCTGACGGAAATAAAATACTGCTGTTTGTAGAAGTTCACCTGAAATGGTATGCAACTCTAACTAAAAGAAGTCACAGATTTTTATTGAACAGGAATTGTTTTTCCGTTAATCGAATAAGGAAACTATAGAAATGACCCATCTGTTTTAAAAATAGATATAATAAAGAGGTAATAAGATACCGCTATCATTGACCAGTGCACATTTACAACCGTTTGTATATCCGGGGTCTATTGCAAGCACTGCGTAACCTTTTAGGGGAGCTGTAAGTAGCAGTTCGCGAAGATTTTTGGCAAAACAATCGATTGCCGAATTTTCCGCTCGATCAAGCAATTTTTTCCTAATAATTACAAAACAAATAGATGAAGCACCTAGAAAGACACTGATAATTATGATTTAAGTAATTGATTGGAAGTTTATCTGCACGTAGATAGAACATTCAATTTACCGAACTTTTCGTTCAACTGATGGTATAAGGAAATGTTTCGTGGAGTCCTGGATAGCTTTGCCTAACAAATCCACATGGTTTGTGTGAAACTTGAGTCTTGAACCAGGATGAAAGTTTGCAATATCATCATCCACAACTACTTTCCAATTTATGATTTCTTTTGATGCAGCACGTTCCAGCGCTAAAATCTACAAAAGTAAAAGATAACAATGGAAGAAAAAGATCAAAGATCCATTATAATCTGATAATATAATGCATTTTCAATATATCATTTGTTCACATAATGTCGCAGCTATACGATGCGAAATGACTACACAAAAAAATTTTAAATTTACTACAAACATTAACCTAGCGCGAAAAGTACTGCAACTAATTCACTAAATGCAAGTTTGGAGCTTCACAAAAAAAGTGAAAACCAAAAAAATTGGTGATTAATTATTAAATCCTTTGCAGAACAACATCAAGGGCACTAATTATCATATACAAACCATTTTAAGCAAAAAAAAACCTGAAAAGGTTGAACAAATCGGACATCTTTTTCAAAATTCAGGTATAATTTGAAATGGTCGAGTAGGGAAAAATCCCTATCTGTTTCTTTTAAAGCTTTTGCTTTTCTCGTCAGTGTCGATTTCACTTTCACACGAATATTTAAATAATTATTCAGTTCGGCTCTAAAAAAAAATCACTTTAAAAATTAAATGAATTACGTGCTTGGCCATTTTCCTCCAACAAATCAACTTTAATTCCCTTGCAATGAATGAAGTCAATTGAAAATGATTTTTCTTTCCATTAGGAATGACTGTTTTGCGATGGTTCACAGTTTGTGGACCAGCAATAAATCACTTACGATAGTATTACGATTCTGTATGCCATACACAATATATTGAGAACGCATATAATAAAACTCCAAATGATAAGCAAAGAAAAAACAGTAAAGTTATTATTAATGTGAGTAAACCATTTGCTATGATTTGTAACCCTAAACTGGCACTCATCAGAATAACCACCACCAAATATTTGCTGAAAAATTCAAATATTTGGAAACTCAAATTTAAAATGAAATTTCAGTTATATTATATAAATGCGATAATCGGATGTAACAAAATCTGTGAACCTACAGTTTCTGCAACAAATTCTGCGTTTCCTCTGAGCGATGTAATTCATGAGATAACAAATGCATTGTCACCTCCTTCACTTTTGTTACAGTACTTAGTTCTAAATGATAATACTCTTGATAATATTCATTTAAGTCCATTAATTGGAGCAATAAATTAATTAAGTTGAAGGTAAGAATTCGATGCTTTTAAATAAAATCATTATAAAGCAATTTTCAGTACACTTAGTGGAAAATAAGTTATAAGTAATTCCTACTTCAGCCAAGTCAGTTTGTTACTTGACGTATTTCTCTCCTTGAAATGAACGATTACAGGGACACTTTGAAAGCCTTTAATAACTTCTTGAAAATCAACAACGATTAAAATTTAGTAAAATTTTTGACAAGTACCTGGTTTAGAACCTACAAAACGCTGTAAGTTCACATACTCTCCACGACAAAGTTTTTGACAAATCTCACCAGCACCCAGTTCCCTGTATTCATTAAGCATCATTAATATTTGAATGTATAATTGATGAGTATATGAAGTTTTGTTTTAGCATTTTAATATTTTTCGTAGTTATACAGAAAAATTCTAAAAACACACACTGCTCTTGAAGCCAAAGAGCCTTTTTTGGCTTTCCTGAAGGGTTCGAATAAACTATCCAATTCACCAGCATCCATTGTCTTTGAAATAGCATCCTTCACCGATTCTTTTATGGTAGTATTTTCAATTTCAACGTCCGCACGCCTCAAAAGTTTTTCTGCTTTAGTTTTGATCGCCCTAAAATGTTTATATGATTTTACTTACAAAATCAAAACAAGAAAAAGTTATCATTTAGTGTGATTATACGGAAGATACACTAATGAAAACATGCTTTGCATGTTTGAATGTTTCCACAGCATGCCGTAAATCATCTGGCGTTGCTTCACCGATTAAATACCGTCGATAACGGGCAATAAATGGAACCTCACAACCATCTTCAAATAACTGGACCAATGATCGCGCAACGCTCGGGAATAATCCCATCTTAAATTCAGCATGAATGCAATAACCCGAATATACTAACCTACTTCCGATGATCTTAATTTCAAGTATCAGGAGGCAATTTTGAATAGGTGGTGAAGTCAAAATCAAACTTGCTTATTCTAATGAATTACAAGCATTCGTTTTTGGAAAGTCAAAAATATAAATGGTATACCTCCAACGCTATGTATTCATCCAATGTCCATCGAACGAAAGACATTTCAGTCTAACTGCTAAAAATATGCTTCTTAAGATACGTTTATTTCCACTTTTCCCGTAAAAATGCTGAACCGAACTTTCTTTGACACCAAAAATCGCAGTTTAACAATAAAATTCAAGTCAGAACTATCCGAAACATAACACTCCTTACTCGCCGTTCTAATACTTGATAGGTACCACGAAAACATCTGTAAGTTAGGAAAAGTATAGTAAGTAAAAACGAATCATAGAATTTTATTCATAGCATAGCAACAATTTCAGCTACTCATTTCGCTTTCTGATTGCCAATTTTCAACAACAACAATTTTGAACGAGCAATCTCAAACAATAAAACTTATCGTCACATTTTTATACAGCTGAAAATTTGCAAAATTTACAGTGAAATAAATGTTTCATCGATATACAGTGAACAAATGATCAAAAGTGTTACATAAATCAGTTGTGTTAGTTTATTCGGAATCAAATGCACCGAATGAACTGAGTAATGTCAAGTCATGAAATCACATAGATACAGTTTTATAAAGGTCGTCGTATATGCACAGAGAACAGCAACTTCCTGATTATAAAAATCAAATACTTATTATCGAAGAATGATTCCTCAAGGAAATCTCGTTTCTTGTTTTGCTTTCTATATTGCATGGAAGAAAAATAAATTAAGCAGAGCTCTTTAATATACATGGTTAACTATCACGGAAGACAAAGGAAGGTTTCATGTATGATTATCGAACTAAACTATGCAATAGTAATTTGAAACACCCTTTAGCTATTGAATTTATTTTCAAACCCTAATAACCTAAAAACTAGAATACTACTGAAAGAATAACCAATCATACATATTCATATAGCCATGAGGGAATCAGATTTCTGTTGTATTTACATAACCGAGGCTACGCTGTACAGTGGACTGTGCGTTTTGCGCTGCGCGCCAGCGAAAAGAATTGTCATTAACGAAGTTACTAGTAGTCCAGTGTATTTCCACGTTACGAAACCATGCATTCAAGAATGGTTCTGAAAAGATAAAGATTAATCCAAAATAAAAATACAGATAAAGATGAGAAAACGCCGAATAAGACTAGATTTTGATGCCCTGCTTCTGCAGACGAAATGATAAATATAAAGACTAACCATCCCCATTAAAAGCAAGTCGACCTCCATCAGATGAAGGTGGTTGAGAACGAGAATTCGATGAAATATCCAACGTGGATTGTACCACTGGATCATCCTGAAAATATATTAAAAAGCCAGCAACAAAAAACAATCACCTGACTTCAGCAAAATGGAAATTTTTCATGTGCACATATTTCTTAAGAGTTGTCAAACTCACCAATTGAATTTGAAGTGGGCCTTCTTCGACTGGAGTTTTAATCAGATCAATAACGCGACTATAAATAGGCCCACCTCCTCTCAATCTCTTCTGAAAAGTTTATCAAAAAAAAATAAAAATTTGCAAATCCGGGTTTCTGCTTACTATTTAGGAGAATAAAAACATCCTCTACAATCACGTTAAAATATATCAATCCAACCCAACTATATTTCCTGTTTGGTAATAGAAATCCAGGTCAGGATTGATATAAAAATCACAGCAACACCATAAGCACTACAACCCTAAATTTAAAATACAGTCGATTTCTGATGGATCTTTTTTTCATGTCTCACTTAATGCTGCTGTATCATTCCACAGCTACCTGTCCCATTTTATAATATTGCGAGTAGAGATTTTCGTCCTGATCGGTACAACTGATATCAATAACTTAACGTTTATTTAAACTTCCCAGAAAATCTTGCACTTTATTTTTACCCCTGGAAAAACATACATAAGTACTTACAGATGTGCTAACATATGGCTGTTCTTCCACAGAGTTAGTCAGCATTTTGGAAATGTCAGGATACATTGCGGCACTTCTGAACTGAAAATTATTTGCTGGGCATCAAATCGTAAATTAAGTAATTATAACTATATAAACAAAGAAAAACAGACTCACATTATATTTTCCAACAGCAGCAAACTGCTTTTTCCACCCAATGCCTTAAAAAGATACAGTGTAAGAGATTTAAATAAGTAAATTTCTTTACAAGTTTTTATGTTTGATTTCGATGAGACGCTTTGCATGTCAAGTTAAAAAAAAAAAAAGAAAAACAATGCCAGAAACCAAGTCAGTCAACATCTAGGATTCGACGCATTAGAAAATCAACAAAATAAAGAGATTCTACCGAACAACAAAAGCAAAGGAATATGATCGACTTATGGTACGAGTTACACAACATTTTTGTGAAAACAGAAGAAAAATACCTGACAAAAGGCTTAGTTTTCTTGAACTTCTGTGAGCTCGTCTTGACTTTCTACAACGATGCTAAAATTTCTATTCACTGTTCCTTGCAACAGTTAAGGAGAAGGCGACAAAAAATCAAAAATAATTAAAACTCAGTAATAAACAAAATGGCGTTTTTGCATTAAAAGATCACAAAATAATTCAGTTCTCAGAATATGCTAGCAAACCGAAAAACCCATAACATCTCTCACTTGAACTTATAATCAAGATACATGAAGACACAACAAAAATTATCAAACGTACGCGTTTTTCACATTCCACTTCAAAATCCTGAAAAATCAAAGCACATAATACAGACATTACGATAAGAACCAATTACTGTAAAGAAATTATCCACTGCAATACAATATATACTAAATCCAAACCATGTTTCTAGATTTCCTCAAATATGAAAATAAATTTTAACAATTTTTACCTCATTAAGGCGTTGGCAAACTAATTTGTAATTTTCATTCTCCGAATCAACAGCTGGTAATAAAGTGGAACTTTGACCAAAGTCTCTCTGCAGCGTTTGAAGAGCTAATTCACGCCTGTTTGGTGCATTACAATATTTTTCCGCAATGTGATCAATGTTAGATTGGTATTTCGACAAAGATCTCATCATTTGAGCATCCAGTTGATTAGACATTGTTAAAATTACTGAAATGTGGCAATACAAATACCAACACATGAACATTACCTGACAAATGAACAACACTCTCAAATCTCAACAAATTAGCATCATCTGTATTGCCACTAGGTAGTCCGCATTTATGATAATTCTGCCATATCACATTTTTGAAGTTAAATAAAATTAAACATCTGCCACTTGAGCAAATAGCAGTACTGTGGCAATTTTTAATGATCGTAATTCCTGTATGTTTGCTCTTATCTCTTTAATCATAGCACTTTATCCTACTCTTAAACACTACTCTATCACCATTACATAATGCGGTAATAGTAATTATGTACCACCCTTAAGTTACAATTCGTTTCATTTCAGTCTCCAACTTTGGCCATCCTAATCTGATCTTTACTCTTTCCTGAAAATCAAAATTATCAAAAAAAAACAATGCAAAAGAACATGTTTAAATGTTCATTTCTTTTATGATTAAATTAATATTTCCCTTCGCATTAATATAACAGAACCTGAACATTGATACATTAAGACATCCCTCCCCTTATCCTCTCCCCGCCCCCCCCCCTCTTCCCGCTCAGTTTCCCAATACATGACGTTGACCTAGGTGTCGTCCCCGCCGCTACCAGATTTTAAAAATGCACTTAATGCGGCCAGTGCCACCAAGTGAAGAACGTAGTGAAAACGACTATAAGTTGAAATGGCGATGTTTCTGTTCTATACACTAAAATTACTTAGCTTCAGGGATAGAATTGGGGACTAATATGCGTAACTAATACCATGGGAAAGCGCATTCTAAGTTCTGTACTGCTACCATGCATAACAATTTATTTTAATAAAAATTTCTCTAAACGAGATACCTCTTTTTTCATTCGTTATTGGAATTGTTATACGGTTAAACGCTGAATTCCAGGTTTCTTTGAGAAAATTTTTAAAGAGAATAGAAATTTGGACTGGTTTTGGACGTTATAAGTGTGGGTGATCGATTGACAGTCTAGTTCCATTGACTGTGACAAGCATGTCATTGAAAATCGGGACAAGAATCGAAACAGGTAAGCTTTTCCCAAAACAGGATTAACGACTAAAAAGCAACACCCTGATAACTGGAACATACCACATGCTTGAGGCAACCTCACAGTTAGGAGTTATGATTAAATTGTGATGCTTCTGGACTCGCATCGCTTTTA
Source organism: Madathamugadia hiepei (assembly GCA_013365335.1). NCBI lineage: Eukaryota > Metazoa > Nematoda > Chromadorea > Rhabditida > Onchocercidae > Madathamugadia > Madathamugadia hiepei. The sequence goes on from JABVXS010000483.1 coordinate 15,573, forward strand.
TATAATTTTTTCCTTTGAAATTTCTTGTTTAAATGAACCTTATGTTTTTGCATAATTATGATGCTAATTTTTATGGAAATGTGACGCATATGTAAATTTTACTAATACATTCAACATAATTTTGTCAGACGTTGAAACATTGCGGTCATGTGTTTTAAAAAATCTGCATGAGCATAATTTGTAGATAAGGGACGAGGAGTGATACAATTTCATGGTGAAACCGAATTTGCGGAGGGTATTTGGGTAGGTGTAAATTTGGATGAACCTAACGGAAAACATGATGGCTCAGTGAAAGGAATCCAGTATTTCGAATGTAAACCAAATCATGGTATCTTTCTGAAATCAAACCAAGTTAGTTAATTACGTAATTTGTAATTTGCCTCTTATAGATACTACGATTTTCAGTTGTGGTTTTTGCGCTTCTAATTGAAAAATTATCGGACCGAATTTCTTGTATAATATAATGCACACAGCATAATGCTTTTAGGTGCGCCTGGAATCTCGAGGCAAATCTGGCATGCGCTTGCCCACCAATATTCGAAAAAATGTGAGAAGCACGTTTTCACCAGATGCAAATTTAAGAAAATAGTATAGTTGGTGATTCAAAAATAGTATACCACTTTTTTTAAAAAAGTTTAGAGTGTGTAGTCTATTTTTGTTTCGATTTGCAGAGCTCTCCTAGACTTACACCGTCTTCTTCTACTGAAAAACTGAAAGTTGCAAGTGGATTAAGTCCATCTGCACAGAAGCCGCATTTAAAAGAAGCAAGAAAAAGTACTGGAAGATTTGGTAGTCAGTCTCCTTTGCTAACTGCTGTGGAGGTTTCTTTCAAAATTTTTAATGAAAAAAAAATCAATTTTTCAATTTTCAAGTACATTGCAGTTGTTTTGACTAGTTTTAGGAACATTCCAGTTCATCTCAGAAGTCTCTCACGAATGAGACCAGGTCTGGTGGGACTCCGAAGAAGAATTCCGTTCTGAACAAAATAGGAAGGGCATCGGTTGCTAACGTTGCGGAAGAAATGGCAAAAGCAGATATTGTGAAAAATATTGTCAAAAAGATGGAAGAGGTTTCTGTTATATTTAGTGTCAATTGCTTAATTTGGTGTTAAAGCTTTCTTTGTTGTATATTTGTTCATTCAAGTTGAATTTCACTTTATAAGCAAAATAGTTGAAAATGAAAGCGTATGAAGTATATAAAACAAATCTGTTCGAAGAAACCAATATGTTACTCAGAATGATGGAGCCTAATTAGTGAAAAGCAGATAATCAGTAGTGGATTTTTATTCGATTTCATATTTGGCGTGTTTCAAAATACGATTGTTTTAGTCATCTTTGTCAGTTCCTCTACCTTCTAATATGGATGAACGTAGCGAACTCGAATGGCTTCGTATACAGCACAAGGATCTGTCTGAAAAACTAGAAACATTGAGGTAACCTCCTCTGTGATTTGTGTTTTGACACATTTCGTACAGTAATCTGCTTTTTCAGAATCAAAAGGAAAGAGGACCACGTTAAATTGGTTGAATTTGAGAGAAACCGAATACAGTTAGAATCGTTATTTGAGTTCAGAACTAAGATGCTTGAGGAGCAAACTAGACTGCAACGAAAATTGCAAGAGAAGGAAAAGGTGTTTTTGCTTTTGTTCATTTATATTTGTTTTGTTTGCAAGGAACAGATTGTAATGAAATCATACAAATCTATTTCGGTTTTCTTTTTATTTCAAATATGAAAATTATGATTTTGACACTGTTAAGTAGTGGAATTACAGGAGCTGAGAGATGCACTCGAATCGAAAGAAGGTGAAAATGATGGGCTTGCAGAAGTTATGGAGCGTCTTGAATTAATAACGATTGAAAAGGAGATGGCTGAGGAAAAAGTTGACATAATGCAGGTAAACTCAAGCTTATGCGTGAAATATATTCAATAACAATCGCCCAAAGCTTCAGTATATCTTTAGACTTTGAAAACTAATCCATTTTGGCTGATTTTCTGTGTTGGATTTCTTGGAAAGATGGGAAAAAAAGAAATGAAACTTTTTACGATTTTTGAAATAAACGTGTCCGACTTACTGTTTAGACAGAGCTTGAAGCGGAAAAGGAACGAATGCAAAAACTAGAAGTTGAACTAGAATTACTAACCAGCGAAATGGCACAATCAAGCGATAGTTCACTTCAGGCTTGTTTGCATCAAAGGCTTCTTGATAATTGTTATATTTCGAAAAATAATCTTCACTGGCTGATTTCTCAGAATGCATACCCTGAAAACTGGGACAAAAAAAATGCATTATTCTGAATGTTTTCAGTATAACAGCGTGCAGATGAAACAGCTCGAACAGCAAAATGAGAAGCTTCGTGAAGCGTTAGTAAGGTATTCTTATAATCTGAAATTCCATTTTGATCAACCACTCAAGCATTTGCCAGATATTCTTTAAGGAGAGTGCACATTCTTATTTTATTCAGGATGCGTGATGCCACTGGTCAAATGGTAATTGACAAGCAAGAATTAACGAAAGAAAATGAGAGATTGAAAGATGAATTGGCTTCGCTGACAAAAATATGTGAAAAAATGAAGAAAGATTCGGATGCATATGAAAATATTGTTGCAGAGCTACGAGAACGGGTCAGTGACTTTGCAATTTGAATTATATGAACCTACAAAATGTAATTATCTAGAAATGGTCTGATCTTGCTGGCACGAGGAATTTTTAACTCCTCGTAGTCTTCATCCTCAGAATGCAATCTGCATAACTGCAGAGTTGAGGTTATGAGTTATTCTTGTTAGTGTGAAAGCATTGGTTTTCATCATAGTTTTTAATTTTCAATGGATTTTTTTACGGTTGAAAATTTTTAAGGCAAGTTTATTTGTCTCAGCTTTTGAAGTGATTAATGCTGATGTTGACGTGTGCTAGTATGAAGTTGTAAAATTGTCCTCTCACTCTTTTTTTCCAATTTTATAGCAGGTTTATAGATAGACTGAGCCAGACTTTTTGTATTATCTGCATATTACATGGTGAAATTATCAATCGATTTTTCGGACGCTATAGTTGATCTCTTTTGCAGTTTTTCAATAGTACTTAAATCATGCAAGCTCGGATTTATTTTCCACGCATTTTTTTTTTTTAGTGAATGAAAATATAGAAGCAGAGCAGCAATTTTTTTTTAGGTGGATGTAGCAATGGGAAGTGAAAAAATGATTGAAGCATTGACGGACAGAAACTTAGATCTGGAAGAGAAAGTCAGGTAGTATTCCACTTCATCTTAAAAGCAGTAGAAACCCTTGAGGTTCATTGTCTCCAGATAGTTTCTTCCTTTATTGATTGTATTTTATTGCTTTTAATTTAGATGACTATGCTGAAATACCTCATTTGGTTAGTAACGATTTAAATATCTTCAGACTCTTGTGTAATTGCACTTTTTTACAGAGTTTTGGAGGAAACAATTGATGATTTTGAAACCATGCGGACGATGGATGAGGAAATTTTAGAATCTCAAAAGGATGTTGCAAAGGAATTGAGAGAAGAGCTTGATAAAGCATATGGAAGGATCAGTGAGGTAATGGGAATCTTTTCTGCCGGTTTGTCTTCGATGTTGATTTGCAGGTATTTATCAGAAAATATCGAGAAATTTTTCAGTCATTATTACAAATCAACGCATGTGGTGCACAAGCAGAAAATTATGAAAAAACTATTCTCATGTTTCGTAAGAAAGTTAGCGATTTGAATGAGGAAATCCAGGAACGCTATGATGAGGTAATCAAACGGGCATTTTTCACTGACTGCTACCATCATTTCATTTAATCATTTTAATTTCTAAAAAGGCTTGATAATTGTAGTGAGTTTTTGAGAAGTTTCGATTTTTTCGTTGTAAAGTACTGTTCTATTCTTGCAAATTTTATTGAAGTCTGTCTAAAATATAAAGTCATCAGTGTAAAAGATTTGTGGTCATATTCAAGGAATTAACTTGAGTGATCATTTTAATTATTTTACTTTTTTTTAGAATTTACGTATGTTAGAACAAATTAAATCCCTTGAAAAAGGAAGTGCTGTTTCTGGACTGCAAGTTAGTGGTTTCACTGCAACACGCACATTTGCTGAAGTAAGTTTTAACTTCTACGTAAACGTCAAACTATTATGTTGCTTGCTCAAAAAATTATCATGGGAAAAGAGTTTGAAATAATTCTCATGCTTTCGTTTTCATCCTTTAGATTGTGGATGCTGAGGTGCGGTCGTTGGAATTGGAATTTGCACATCACGTTATCAAATATCTGAATGCTTTTACGCCCGATAATTTTACAAAATCGGGAGGTCAGTTTTTAATTCGTTATTACACATACTGCCCCAAGAACTTTCAGGTATGTGAGATTAATGCTTAGTACAAAGTCGAAGAGGCATTTCATCTTCAAAATTCATCTTTGAAAATTCACCAATGAAGTTGTCATTTATGGTCTGAGATTAAATAATGTCAAAACTGATATAAATATGAAATTAACAGGTGATAGCGATGCAATAGTAATTAATGTGTTATTCCCACGACTGTATCAAAAATCTGCGATCTTGGCTAAATTGATGACTAATAAGGTTTATTTTCTTTTTGTGTAATTTCTTCCGATTTCACGGAGAATTTTTTTAATGACGTTTATCTTTGTCTTTCATATGGCTATTTTTAGTACCCTCCAGTACCAGGTGGTATGCGTCGTGAACATGTCACCAAGTCACATAAGGCCGAGCAGTGGGCGCATTGTGCAAAGTTCAATTATTTATTGAGTGTATTTGAGTGCATCTTACGAAAATTCGAGAGGTAAATCGAATTGAGTTTTCAGATCGAAAGCGAAAATATATATAAGATGGTAGCTGATGACGTCTGATTCGACATTCATCGTCTTCTGCAGGAGTAGTTTATAGATATTGTATTTCAAACATAAAGTGGCATAATATCTTTCTTGTTATTGCCAAATGGAATCATGTTGCTTATTTGGCATTTTGATTCAATGTATAGGAAAAAATTATTGACGGAAAATCTTTTGTACCAGTTCTTCGATTGGTATGCAGTTTTAAACTCAAAAAATTTTCGGTGAATTCTAACCTATATTCAGTGCAATACAACTATGTTCGGTGGAAAGACTGTCACGTTTGGCTCAACTTCAGTTGGAAATGACAACGCAGGAACGAATGATCGATCAATACATTGATTTGCTGAAAAATGATCGTCTCGATGAGAACACTTCTTCAGCAAATCTTGAGAAAGGAATAACATATTTCCAGGTGTAACTTAATGACTATTTTTGTTCAAGCAATGCGTTAAAGTTCTAAACAGTCTGTGAAATAATTGTGAATTAAAAGCGAGTTAGAAAGTTGAAGTTGGCATATTTTCACGGTTTTCCGAATATATTCGATACTTTGATATTTTCCAGAATGTTTTCACAGTTTATATGGCTGCTGAAGCATATGATATGAAGCAGGCTTTTTCCGATATCATCGCTCAACTTCTATCTTGTTTTGGTTGGATGAAAATAAATATTCAGCGTTTAATTTACTTTTTATTGGTGAGTTTGAAATTTTAACATTAATCTTAACTTGTTTCAGACAAAATCAAGACGGTAATGTTTTTGAAATCATTTCGTAAGTGAAAATGAAAGAAAGCAATATTTTTTTACATTATTTTTACCGATTTATCTAAACATTATCTTGCAACCATAGAAAATTCATTTCCATCAAGTTTTGGTGAATATTGAGTTGCTAATTAGTAAGCATTTCATGAATGTTTCGCGAATACCAAGTTGCTACTTAGTAAGGTCTTGGCTGGTTGCTGAAAATTGTGCTTGCTTGTCATGAGTTCCTCACCATTACTTTTGAAGATGAATGCTGATATAATTTTCATTGTTCAATTTAGTTAAGTGTTTTTTTTAAAGCCTGGTAATGAAGGTAGTGAGATTTATATGTTTGCTACTGCATTAATGGGATTGATCACTGACTGTGAACAGCTAACGATCCGTTCGAGAAATCGAATTCCTGCACAGAAAGAAATGATAATAGACCAAGAGGTATGGTTTTTCTGAGATGTTTGCGAAATGCAAAATGTCAATTAGTCTAACGTAGTTACATCCAAAATTGTGAGATGATTGTAAACGGAATTTTGACTTAGTGAAAGATTCGTGTTTCTTTTTTTTTTCACTGTTTTTATTTTTCAGATTGATGAGCAGTTGTCGAAGGCAGTCAACGCACTTTGGAAAGTAGCGACTGTTACGAGCAATATTTGCGCCGTAGCAAGCATACAACTTAGTACAAATACCGGTATTTGTCTTCCAGATAGAAGTTTGCCTCCCAAAACGTTGCGTTGCATATATTACTGTCTCCAGTTTTTGCAGATTTCATAACAGAAAATTGTAAAACAAATCAAAATTTAGCGATTTTACAGATGCTGAGGGCTTGCAAAGCGATCGAATTAAAGAAATGTTGCTTGGAGCCGTTGAAAAAATGAAAGGACAAACTGATAGCGCAGAGGCAGAAGAAGTTATCAAGTGTGCATTTGTAGCAAACTGTTTTATAAATAGTAATTATGATGCATGCAAATTAGTCATTTTCATCCACTGAAACTGATATATTTATAGTTATAAAAGATCGGAGATTTTTTTGCATGCTGCAATTTTTCTGCAGGAATCATATGCTGACAATTAAATCGATTTTGGCAAAGTTGGCAGAACAGCTTGACAGTGGAGATTTGGAAGTTGAAACAGACAATAAAAAGGTGAGACGCATCCTGGAACCATGATCTTTCGAATTTGGTTGCTCTACATTGTTATTATATTTCTGCCGGAAATTACAATTTTCTGTTCATCAAGTTGTATGGTAATTATAATAACTGCTCAAATTTGTAATTTCAGCCATTTCCTCCGCTTTTGGAGCGTGCCCACGCTCGAAAACAAGATGCGGCGGAAGCAGAATCGCTTCGTTGGCAACTTGAAAAAAAAGAAAATGAAATATCAGATTTAAAGAAAACGCTACGATCTAGGGCCGACGATATTAGTAATTACAAGGTATGCTTTTCACTTCATTTTTTATTGACCAAATGAAGTTTCTGGTATTGCGAATGGAAGAGTGGTTCAGAAACCGCGGTAGAGGAAAAGCATGTATAGTTGTGTCAAATCCAGTTATTTATGCAGTGATGCTTGATAAATATAGGTTTTGGGCATTGAACGTCATTAACAGTCGTTTATTAATAAATTCCAAATAACACATTCTCGGAATCCTGCAATACTTTTTCACTGTTCAAGCTTCGTTTGGAAATGGCTGATAAGAAAGTGGAAGCATCGGGTAAAGTGGACGAGTCACGGGTATTGCAATTGCAGTCGCGTTGTGATGAATTGCAAAATGAATTGAAGCGACGTAGGGAGTAAGTATTGCTTTAATACAACAATCGAAAGTAGGAAATTTTTCATATTTTATTTTATTTTTTTGATGGTTTTAGTGAGTACGAAGAGACAATGGATGCTATACAAAGAGACTTGGAAGCTTGTGAGAAGGAAAATGCAGAACTGAAGGAACGTGCCAAAAATATGAGCAAGAAAGCATTGCTAATGGTATGGTATTCTTCACTTTTTCTTGAAAATACATTTGTAGAAATTTGGGAAGATATTTTGATCGTCCCATCACCATTGTCAGTATTTTAAATAATGTTTACTTTCCATAGCAAAACTGATATCTTTGGTATTTCAGTAACCGTCTTTTTTTTTGTTAATACCTGAAGATGGTTCGAACTATTGATGAAGCATTCTTTTTGCTAATCAAACATTTTTCTTCTTTAAGAATTTGAACAATAATCTAACATCTTCCATTACTTCACTGCCAACAACACCGACTGCTGTTGGGGACAGTACATTAACAAGTGCAGCTGAAATCATTTTTCTGGAAACGGCATTGAATGAAAAACAGGATGCTCTCAAACTTGCTAATGAAAAAATACGTTACCTGAAGGTTGTATATATGCTTGGAGTGCCACTATGTTCCTTTTTCTACTTTGCTGTCATTTCAGGAGTTTTTTTTACGTTTGAGAAAAGTGAAACTTGTGCTAGATTTTTAACTTCACGACATTTCAGGTTCAAAGCATGCTGCAGTTATTAACGGATACTGGAGTGTCCGATTTATCGACTGAAATCGCGGGACCACTAACATTAGATGCCGCTCAAGGGCCGTACAAAGAGGAACTTGACAAATTGATTAGAGAAGCTGAAAGTGTTTTAAGCGAAGCTCGAATTTACCAAGTGCCTTATATAGCAAATTTGCAGAAATCGAGAAAAGCTCAGCTTCTTGAAGAGCATCAATATTATTCAAGGGTTCGAAACGTCAATTTTAAGATTGATAGTGTGAGTTTTTTTTATTTCATTGATAACATTTCATTTTGTATTTTGACATCTCTTTGTTGTTATTGTTTTCGTTTTCTTTACAGTTGAAATTAAAAATCCACCGTTTCTGGTCGAAATATAGTCCCGGAAAACCGCTTCCAAGCTTGTTTAATAATATCAAGAGTATCGTTGTGGAAAGGCCGAAGGTGAGTTCTCAGTGTTTGCTACTTTTAATTTTTTATGCTGCCTCTATTAATGTGAACAGTGATGACAGATGTCCCTCGGTTTCGTGCATCTGATACCTCTTTTTTTGTTTTGTTGATAATTTCCTGAAATGACCTATTTTTATTGGAACCATTACACTGGACTAATTTTAGTGTTTGGAAAGTGGTAGTCGAGGCGTGCATTCGAGTGCTTACAAGAATGCCTGCAATCGTTTATTTGATTCTTTGGAAATGGAGCGTAAGAAGTACGAATCGCAGCGTGTTTGTTGATAGTAATAGCAATCACCGGCAGTTGTATTTATAAAATTATTCTAGTCCTTGTACTTTTACTTGACTCAGAAAGTGATACATAACATTTATCGTAAGTTGCCTTTTTTTTTGTAGCCTGTTTAATTAATATTGATACGTTTTTATATCCATACATTTGTATATTATCTCTATTTTTTTCTGGATTTGACGAACTTTTCTATGTTTTCTATGTTGCAATCATGAACTATCTGAGCCGTATTTCTGCTGTCATCTACTTACACATATACTTATAGTAATGCATTCATACGATCCCTTCTGTAATTTCACTACTTTTAAATAAATCCATATGCAATAAAATTGCTTACTGTGCATTCTTTGTCTTTTTTTTTTTGTTTTAACGGTATGATCCAGAGACAATAATTTACGGTGATTTCAGGTCATGATGAAAATGAGAAAAGATACGAAGATGAAGAAATATACGGAGGAAAAAAAGCATTTGGCAAATTTTGATTGAGAAATTTATTAATGATTTTTTGAGTTCGTAAACTTTGATATTTAAAAGGATAATGTTTTGTTTTGTGGCAAAAAGCAAATGCGATTAATCGCTGGAAGTATGGTTCAGAATATAATTTCATGTACTATTTTATCCTTAATGATCATAATTGGGAACTGATTATTTGGGAGATTATTATTATATGGACTAGTGTCTAAACATTTGTGATACAATTATAGCAATATTTTCATTGCTACAAGAATAAATAGAAAGAGAAATAGATCGTAGCTACGATGCCATAAGCGATTGGCAGTACGATGCGTGCTGATAGATCGACCTGTGCAGCTGTTATGGAGTAGAAATCGGACCGACGGTGGAAATAAACATTTATCAGTGTTTCGTAGTTTGATGTTGATGTTGAACCAACTAAATCCTGCAGAATTATCAACAATTTGAAGTGATAAAAAATAAAGCCAACTTTAGATTATGTTCATTAACACAATAGAATAAACGATCACCGCGATATTACTGCGGTTGTATAACTTGCAACGTTATTAACATACAGTATCCTTATTACTTCATTTCTTCATTAATATAAATAACACTAAAATAACTTCTCAATTAAATTTTTATCGATTTGAATAAATATTTTAATGAATTTGGTACACAGCACGAATTGATTAGTTTAAATGAGAAATTCCTACAAGAAATAATTGACGAGTAACAGTGAGTCAGTGATTGATTCATTCTATTATTGTCAATTTAGGCAATTGTAATTCAAAAGGAAACCGAACTTGATCTAAATTTTTCTTTTCCAATAATCGTCCATTAGGAATAGGTGACCCTGCGCAAGTAGCTGAGCAACCTTGTTTCGCAGCTTGCTTTTCATGTCGATATCGGCTTTTTGCTCGGACCAAATCATTTTTGTTGGCAAGCAGAAGTTGCTTGTGTGACATTTTCATTAATATATGTACTGCTATAATCTAAAAAAAATTTAATAAAACTTTACTTTTCATTAATGAACAAATATTTCGAAAAAATTTCAAAGCATGAAAAGATAATTGCAATGGTTAATCGTCCTGAAATTTTCATTAAAATTCACTGAATAATTTGCATGGGAATATGAGTGAGTGAAAGTGGTCTTGACAGCAACTATTATTTAAAATTTAATCTCAAAACAAATAATAATTGATGAAGCTATAAGGCTAGCATTAAACAATATGTCTCTAAGATTGAATAATTAGTAAAATTAATATCATAGGTGCATCGTATTTTAGATTAATGAGGAGGATGACGAAGAAGGGATACGGGAAAGACCTAATTTTAATTGAAAACTTTCAAATATTACTTCGAACAATGCAAGAAGATTGAATGTACTGCATAGAAAGACCCAAACATCAGCAGCTGTTAAGTAAACTGTTGTTGGTACTTCATTATCCCAAAATGTATCCTGAAAGCAACCGTTTTTTTCGGCAACCAATTGTTTTTGTTGTTTGCAATTAGCAGTTCATTTGAAAATAATTTCGATTTTCACAAGTGTAATAATTTTATTTCATAAGGATAGGACTAAACTACATTTCAGGTGTGCTAACTAGGCTAATTAATTATATGGACTTATCAAGCAAAGCATCGTACCCGTTAATTATTAAACATTCATCGATGATTATAACCAAGGAAAACACATAGGAAATGATGTGCTGGAGGTGATTAGAGTTGTCATACATTAATCACAGTGATATAGTGGATATGATTTAATTTTTTACTGTAGCAATTATCAAGCTACTTACTAATGGTCAAGCCTATTAGTGTAATGATCATGAAGTGCTTCGTTTTTTTTTTTTTTTAATCTTATAATACTTTCTTTTCCAATTCGGACAATCCCTTTCATCTCAAATAGATAAATCAGTTTTGTAAATATGATTTAATTATTTAAAATGATAATTAAATGGAAAAATGAAATAAAAATCCATACACATAAAAATATAAGCAAAGATGAGAATGCCAAAATGATTATCCGTGATTGCAAGCGTTGTCGTTCAATGTAAAAGACCATCCAGGTAAGTACAACAAGTACCATTGTAGGTAAAAAAAAATGGAAAAATGATATATGGAATGGCCGATAAAAATGTAATTGAACACATAGACAGGAGTATTGTGCTAAAAAAGAAAATGAAATTTTCATTTAATTTAATTTAAGAGAAAAAAAATTATGAGAATATTTTTCATAGTCATCGTTTATCAATTTGTTGAAGAAAACGGAAGCGATGCAAATTAATTTTAATTATTAATTTTTTTTTTTTAGAACGATAATAGGGCACGGTGTAAAACAATAATGCAATGGTAGTAACAACAATAACAATAACAATAATCATCATTATAATGATAATATTGATAATAATAAATGTTGAAATATAATAATGGAAAATTTAAAAACAAATCTTATCAATTACTTCTACTATTTTATTTCCTTGTAAAATCTTGGAAAATTTAAAAAAAAAAAAGAGAAAGATCTGAACCTGTTGCTTTGTTTAATTCAGTGCCATCATAATGTTTTCCCACACTGCATGTTTTATTTGACACTACTGATGTGTGCATACTTATTGGTCCCATACCTGCATTCATCCGTGCTCCATCAGAATGGTACCACGAAAGTGATAATTGCCTGCTGGAATGCTTACCTATAATAAAAAAAATATCGATCATTTTAGGAATTAATGCATCCAGCTCGTATTCAATTATACAATGGCTAACGCAGAAAATTAATTTAAAATTTATGATAGAATTTAGAATTTATAATAGAATAATTAATTATGTAAACAAATTGGCAAAAAAATTTAGTTTCATTCAATTGAAAAAAAAAAACGAGCAATTATTTGAAATTTATCCAACCAATGAAAAAGTTTTAAAGGAAAAATGAAAACCGGCATAGATATCAATGGGACAGTAATGCGAATCGAACGGATATTGTCTCAAATTAAATGCACAGTGAATTTCCAATTCGTAACTGAAAACAATTCTTATTTGAACAATAAAAAATTTAAATCGATAAAACTTATCAGTGAAACAATCGATAAATCTTATCAGTGAAATTTCGTTTGAAACACTGAAAAAAAAATGGAATAAATAAAAGATTCATAAAATGATGAAAAAAATTCAACTAATTTTTCAAAAAATCAAGTTTGAATTTCAAAATTTATTTTAAAAAATCAAATTACATTTCATTTCTACAATCGTTGACGAGCAATTGATAAGTGATAACGATTGCTGATAATTAATTTAACAATTTAGGTGATTAATCAATAAATAACAGTTACTTTTTACAATTATTACAGAGATTTGAAAGTGAAATAGTTGGTTTGGAATATTTCATTAAAAGAAAAAATAAAAAGAATGAAAATTTATTAATTGTGTTGTCATTGTTGTAAATTATTCCACAAATAATAAATTTCCAAAGTTGTAAAAAGTTTTGTTAAAAAATTTGATAACAGATTGCTTGGTTAAAGCTAATTATTGCTATCAATTCATTCAGGAAAATTGGGATGAAAATGTTGTAAATTAGTGGTAAATGCAAAAGTAATAACTTTGATCGAGTGAATGTGGTACCATCAGATGCGGATATGATAAGTCGGTATGCATCTTTCGGTTGTATTTTATTGCCAGTAAATTGCAAATCACTGAATGGATACAGGTATTGATCATTGGTCGCAAGAATTGAGCCAGGTGGCCTACCTGATTTTTCCAGTACCATCAGCAATGAAACGGATGCTTTAAAATTCTGCAAATGTATTTTTTATTAGTAATTAAAAATTTATTATTGATCTTTTCTTTGTTTTTTTTTTGTTTTTCTTTCCTTGCTATTTGGACATTTGGTAAGAAAAGATGAAGTAAATTTTTAAAAAATTGCAAATATAAATGAATTTTCTGATAATACAAAACTTTTAAAAGTAATTAAAATTATAAAAAAAAAATAATAATTTTTTTTTTTTTGCATGAAATTGTAATGAACATAACTTTGGGATTTTTTTTTATTAAATTAGAAGCAAAATGCAATTACAAACAAAATGAAATTAACCATAATTTGCTTAACTCTATGGAAAAAGTTTGACAATTCTATTAGTTTATCAATTTAATTTAAAAAATGATTGTAATAATAAATTACTATTTCTAATGTTTATAATCAATTACTATTAAATGTTTGAAAAAATTTCGTAATTTTTGAAAAAAATTATTTAAAAAATAATAATATATGATTAATTTACCGATTTTTTAGGATCAAAATCACTAATTGATTCAATTGTCATTCCAATTTGTAAATGTTCCTTTCCTGTAAATGGAAAAACAAATTAATTAATGATTAATTGCACATTTAATTAATTAGCTATACAATTGCAAAAATGAAAGTATCAAAAAAAAAAAACGGCTCTTATAAATTTAAAACTTCAAGTTATTAACCAATATTTGGTTGCAGTTCGCCTAACCAGCGAGTGACTCACGACAATGATTAACACAATACAACACAATACAACACAACACAACACAACACAACACAACACCTTTCCGATGCAAACTGGAAAGAAGTTGTGGAAAAGGGTGGACACGAGGAAATTCGTTGAGAAATTGATCGATTAGCTAACCGATATTATTATACTAAAATTACCATTTAAACTAATTAATATTTTATGACATATTTGTCGCTTTCAATCATTGTCATCCAAATAAGTCATCAAAAATTTTTTTAATCTGTTAAAATAATTGTGAAAATTTTTGATCGATATTAATTAAATTAAAAAAAAAAACAAACAAACATGGATGTGCAATTAAATTAATTCATTTAATAATACTAAAATTTGAAATTAAAAACAAAAAAAAAAAAACCTTGTTTACTGCTATCAGTGGTTATTGTTTTTTTTGTTATATTCCAATTTGTCATTGAGATTGTTCGTCCAAATGTCAATTTAATGGTAACTGTCACACAGATGATAAAAGTTTGTAGTGCAAATTGTTGCATAAGGTACGCATAAAAGCAATAACTGAAATTGTTGTTTACAGATAATATAATTACAAATAATTAATTTCATAAATGATTTCAATAAGCTGTTGGTGTAAGAAGTATATTTTCTTTTGCTTTTTTTTTTTTTTTATTGAAGAAAATTTTTGAATTTATTAAGGATAAATATTTTGCCAACATTACAAATAAATAATAGAATTTTATTAATTGAAAGCTAATTGAATTTTTTGATGATTTTCCAGGGTGTAAAACAAAAGATATTCAAACTTCCATCTATTTTCCTAGTTATAATGGATTTAGCGATCTAGCGATCTAGCGTTATCATTAATTATGGCTTTCTGAGAAGAAATGAAAAATATTGAGTTAAAAATCCTAAAATTTTTAAACTTAAAACACATCACTTAAATTGGTCTCTTTTAAAATAAATATTTTTTGCAAGAAAAAAAAAAAAAAAACAAAGCAGTTGTTGCTGGCTAACTTTGGATAAGTGTAATTTTACAAAGGTCAAGGTAAATAAATATTTCTGTGAGAAAGAAATTTTGTCTTTCAGAGAATAATAAAAAAAAAAACAAATTCTTTTTGAATTAATTTTTAATAATTTTTTTTTTTTAATTGAAAAATAAAAATAGAGGATTTTTTTCATTTTCACTACTTTACATTAGTTTAATTTTATTTTTAAATTTAAAGTGATTGATAAAAATGAATTAATCAATTCTGCCAAAATAAAAAAAAAAAAAAAATGGGAAATTTTAACAAAATTTTTTATTAAAAAACTAAAAGAAATAAAAAAGAAGAAAAAAAAAAAAAAAAAAAAAACAATTGCATGAAAAAAAAAAATTAAAAAACCAACCCCAAAAACGAAAAAAAAA
>JABVXS010000484.1:0-30731 GCA_013365335.1 Madathamugadia hiepei
GCCTCATACAGATCCTTTATTCATCAAATCGCTAAAGTTCGTAATAGAACTGACGGCCGATAATGAATGAATGAATTTATGAAAAAAAATTAAATGAATTAATTAAGGTTATGCAATGATTTTTTCTAAGTGTACGTAGAATATTCTCTTAGATGAACGATGGCCTACATTTTCTAGAGTTTGTGGTAGAAGTCATCCTTTCCCGAGGATTTATTACCTGAAGGCTAACGAACCTACCCCTCTGATAGATACACTTTGCATGTTCTTCGGTTGCGACCTGCCTGAATTCAAGACCACGTCAGAAGCATACAACGCCATCGCCAGCACAGCTCACAACAATGCGGTGGTACACAAGATTTTTCCCACGATAAAGGAGGTATTCGTAAAACAAAAAAAAAAAATGAGGGGACAATAAGCAATCGATTGGTAGCTATATGGATGAAAATGTTGTGGTACTCAAATGAATTATCTTCCACCAACATGATTCCGAGGTGTAAACTCATTTGCAATTACAAATTTAAATCATTCAGTTAGGTAGTTTGGTTAATTAATATGCTTGAGTGGTAAGAAGGTATGGCAGATTTCAATTAAATTAGTGAAATTTTTATCCCAAAATTTTACTCACTTGCCATTCATGTTCTGCTCAATTAATTGCTAATTTGTAGCTAATTATGAATTACTCATATTTAGCCGTAAATAAACTATCAACAAGTCTCCTGAAATAAGATTAAAAAAATACAGTTACAAAAAAAATAAAATGGATCATTGTTTTTCTTTGAAACCTGAAATACTCAAAAACCATGTTTTCTCTAGCAAGAATTGGCGTCTACAAATTTTTCACATTTCAAAAAGTTGCGCCGAAGTTTAAAAAATTATATCATCGTAGCAGTTGAATTCTATTGATTTGTTTCTTGCAACACTATTGCCACTCCTTTCAATTTTACTGAGCTAAGGAAAACTTTCACAATTACGTGACGATCTTGAGTGATTTCGTAACAAAATTATTTAAAATTAAATTTTCATCAAAATTCATACGAATTTGCAAAATGAAAAGTTTACTGAGGCACAAATGTAAAATTTCCGAAAAAAATTGTGAGGAATTAATGAATTGTTCGGTAGGACAAAACTATTTGATAATTTAAATCTAATTTTCCTTTGTTCTTCTCCTTTAAATGTTACCAAAAAATTTCCATTTGTTTTCAATTATTTCACAAATTTTTTTCGTCATTGGTTTCACTTTGCTATTTGTAACTTTCCATTCTACATTTTCTGCATTCTTCGATACATCTTGTAGCATTCGAAGTTTAAATGTATTGATCATTAAAAAGAAATCAAAAATAATGAAAATTCTGGTTGATTCCAATTAATTAACAGATTTGCCCAATGCCGCATGCTTTTTATTTTTTCTTCTGAGAGAAACTTTTCAATTCAATTTTTTTGCTTTAAAAACTTGCAACGAACATTTATTCCTGTCTTTTAAAAGAGACGGAAATGCAGCAAGATGTTTGGTATGGTGTAATTACAGTGTCTGACCAGATGTTAACTTGATAAATTCAATCAGCGGATAGTTCTGATAAGGGACAAGTTCTGAGTAGACAGATTTAATCATATATGTGGTTGGAACATTTCGTCAAATGTGTTAATTGGCAAAAGTGATACAATGAGAAGGAAGAGGAGGAAAAGAGGAGACGGAGAGGAAGGAAACACAATCAAATGATTTGATTAAAAAAAACTTTTTTCCAAGATCCCATGATATCATATTGTACTTCATTTCAGATGTTCTCAACATATTGTCGCCATCAATGATAATGATGATTGCCACTTGCTATTTATTTCATTTCATATAATTCCGGCTTTTCCCACACATTTTTTTTGGCGAAAAAAGAAATCCAAATAATGGAAAGAGTATCGATTAAGCTATTTCAATGGAAAGTGCTACATTTATGGGTGGTAGATTTATCGAATCGTTCGTTTCCTTTTTAACTCTAAATGATTGAAGTAACAGTGTTTTAAAAATTTAGCCAATTAATCATAAAATTTTAGAAGAAAAGTTTGGTCGAATTTGAACATTTCCTTTCAAATGTTTAAAGCATAAATGCATATATTTTTCTATGAAATTTCAAATTGTAGGATTATATTTTGAAAAAAATGGAACAAATTCGAAGCATTCTCAAGTAAACAAAGAATTTTTTCTCAAGTTCATGCCTAACGATTCAAGAATTAATAAATTATTTTAGCAAATTAAGGGAGAAATGGCAAGCAAATGTGAAGAAAGGGCGGTAAAACTTACTTTGTTACAAAACTTTCTATTACAATTCATTTTAATTATTTTAAAGAAAGACAAACTTTAGTTTACGCAAAATCCTTTTCATTCACCGAAAAGGATTATATTTTATGACTAAAATTTCCTTCTACATTTGTTACCTTTTTTCTTCACTCCAATCCTATCGATTTTTTTTTGGCTCCACATCGATCTATAGCCAAATGACAAAATTAGGACTGATAAAAGGTGGAAATTCTGCTTTTAATATCATATTTACAAAAGCCACAGGGAATAGAAATAGAATTGGAGAACTTCTCCAAAACATAAGACTTGATATTTTCAGGCATACCTTCCATCCATTTTCGATTTCGATTATGAAGTTCATCTTCCTGGATGCCTTGCTACTCCAAATCCCACCTAGAACCTATTCAATTGCAGTAACCATTTCTGTTCTCTTTATTGCATTACCTGAATGTTTTCCATTTCATCGGCAAATTTTTACCGCACGTAATGATAAAAGAAAACTGATAACAATACTGCCGCAACTTTTCCGATCACATGAAAAGTTACAGCAAATAAGCATCAATCGAAACAAAGATCACGTAATTAATTAACAATTTGTTGAAAAATAACGAAACTTTTTTTGTTTTCCCTTTTTTGGAAGCTTCCCTTTTTGCTCCATACCCTTTCCCTTGATAAATAATACCATCCTAATTCATTAATATGTTGATAACAAACTTGATAGCAAAATGAAGGACGGAATTCAAGCATGCGGAACATATCTAGACTACCGGCCAGCACTTAGTGGTGACTGACTTGCTATGCACTCCAATAATTCGATCGTTTAGTTGATTTTGAGTTAAATTATGCTAACTCTCATTTTACTCAAATATGAGACTTTTTTGTCTTTTGTGAAAGTAATTGTTGTAGAGGCTCTATTTAGATCAAATTTTTAATTTGTTTTTAGGCTGATGATGACGGAGAGTATGACAGTGAGTGGGTGGTTGAACTTGTTAGAGGAACGGAGGAAGCAAAAGATATTGCTCGAGCAGTGGGATATAAATACATTGCTCCCGTATGTTTCCTGCTCTGTGCTTTTCCCTATCCCACCAAATGAACGGCATATTTAGCAGTGAAAATTTTCATCGCTAACATTCTCAGTTAATTTCACAAAAAAGTTGTATTTTTGTTTCAAAACAGAGCATTCAATTGTTTTTCAACGACACATCTTTTTGATGATGTCCTTTTGTTCTTTTAATGAAGACTTGCTGAAGAGGATGGTGTAAGGTAAAGTTTCGAGAAAATCGACGATTAACTTTTTGCCATCGATGATGTAAATGGTAGTTCAAAAAAACTATTGCCTTTGTTTAAAAAAAGATTTTAAAACGATGAAGCTTTTGTGTTACTTGAGACGGATAAAAGGTTCCTAATAAAGGTGTATTGACGAAGTGATAATTTCCAAGAGAATACACAAAATAGTAAAATAGTTTGTGAGATGATGAAGTTAGAGCCGAAAATGGAAAAGCTGTTGATCGTAGAAGCTTCTGGAAGATAGGGAAAGAAAATCCTTTATAACGGAAGTATTATTTGCAGTAGGTAATACATTACATACAAGCTTGATTAGAAAACAGGGATTTAGGATTGGAAGAACGTTCACTGAACTGAAGAATGGACAAACAGCTAATCTCTTTAAGCCAAAGCTGCTTTAAACCTGCTTTGTGACGAGTCCTTTATGCGGAGGTGATACTAACAAACTTTATGCTAACAATATCTTTGAATTATTTTGATTGCTTGCAATCTACGAACTGTCTGTTTTGTACCGGCACACACCAATCAGAAGAATATTTCACGCTTTCACAACAACTCCCAATTTGGAAATTAAACTTCAGTTCCTTATATTCAATGAGTTGTTCAAATTTCAATTCAAATCTGTTTTAGATGCATGGTTTTGGAAATACTTATATTTTTACGAAAGAAAACAATCGAGGAAAACGTAAAGCTGATTACAAATCAACATTAGCACTTTATCGTCACAAATATGTTTGTTATTATAAATTACTTTCTTCGATTTTTTTTTCTCTTTCAATTATCAAATTCCAGAAATTTTTTCTGTGAAATAATATATCTGAATGAACTTGAAAATGCTTGGATTTAACAACGTTTAGCAGATCATTTCGGATCAGTTTAATCGATCAATTTGAGCTGAAATTTGGAACAAATTTGATAAATAAAATTTAGCAGAATTACTTTTTGAGAATGGCTTTGTCGTGGATGATTTAATCTCCTTTGTAGTAAAAGCTGTGGATTGTTGTTGTGTGAAACTCAATCTTGGATAATCAAACCTTTATTTAACGCGATAAACAAACAATTTTACGTTTATAACTGACAAAAGATAACGCAATTATATGAACCAACGCGATTTATAACCTCACAACCATACCTCTAAAGATAAAGAAAATAAGTGAATTTTGGCTTTGGAATTAGGCTTTCTATAGCGCGTACATGGCTCGGTGGACATACTTTATCAGTAACATTAGGTAACTGGTAGTGGATAGACTGCAAACGTGTTTTAAGTTACGATAAGATTGGTTTGCTTTGTTTCTGTCACATTGTAGCAGGCAAAAAATTGTCGGAAGCAAATGCCGATTAACTAACATACGATGGGGAAACTGAGAGCTGAACAAAGAGAGAAATGATTTAATTGTTTGATTCCAAAACGGGTTTTATATTTCAACTCCTAAATCATTTGTCTCGTATTTGCTTAACTTTTATACTACTAATTCTCTTTGATTCCGATTTTTCCGACAGGTTTGGAAAAAATTTAACAAATTCAAATTCCAAGTGCTCTTGCAAAATGTTCGATAAAATCCTAGGAGCTGACATTTTATTCCCCCATTTTCAAGACAAAGAGAAAACATTGACAAAAGGCAAACTTTGAAGGTAATTTGGGCAGAACAACAACGAATTCTGAAGCGATTCAAACGTGACCACAGCACCGACGACAGTGCCGCACCACAGGGCCACAATAAAACTTTTTTCAATGATCCGTCTTGGCCTCAGCAATGGAATTTGGTTGGAAATTTCCTTTTCGCTTATTTTTACCTAAATAGTTCAAAAATTGTATGGCAATGAAAAATTTACAAAACATTTTCCAAAAAATTTGAAAAATTTTTTTGGTGATTAAAAATTTCAAAATTTAATTTTTACGATTCTATCATTTGGAACGTATATAAGTAGTTACTTCAACTAACGACATTTTTAAATGGAAATGAGTGAATTAAGCGGAATTTATAAGTTTTTAAATTTATGCATATTTGTTTGCTTTATTTTCATTTTCATTTAATTAGTAATAATTATTACCAAAATGATAGAAAATCAATGATTAGTTTGCCCACAAAGGATTCGAGAAATTGTTGAGTTCAGGACATTTATTGCAATGAAATAATAATTCAGAAAACCTCAACGACTGTGAATGGCAAACCGATCAGTATGCATGTAATGCAAGCGTGGGAACTTGGTTATACTGGAAAAGGTGTCGTCGTTACAATACTGGTCAAAAATTTAATTATTTGAAAATTTGCAAATGTTCTTTGGCAAACTTTGACAAAATAGATACCCAAAGCAATGGAATCACCGGAATTGATGGAACCATTCGGAATGAAAAATTTATATTTAACATATTTGAAATTCATTTTCTTGTAATAATTTTAACATTTGTCGTTGATTTTTTAATTTGTTTTTGTATATTTGAACTGTGTTTTGATAGAATAAAGATCAGTTTTGATCCACTAAAACAAATAAGTACATTTCAAAAATGCACGAAAACGATCATTTTGAACAAAGGACGGTATTTGTATGAGAAAATAAATGAATTTCAAATACAAAAAAACAACGACAGATATTAAAATTATTACATCAAAATGAGTTTAATGTGTGCTAAATATAAATTATTCATTCCGAATGGTTGCGTGACTTCTGCATATATTATTGCTGATTTGCATGTTCCGGTTGCAAGCAAAGTCAATGAGAACTGGATAGAAATTCGCTAACAATACCTGATATATAGCCTAGCTTTGTTCGTATTATTACGTGGGAAGTAATTAGATATACAAATTAACTCTGCCCTCATTTAATTTTGTATAATCGAATATATCTCGGACACGGATTTAAAAATCGAAATATGTAATATTACTCTTGGTGACATTGATAAATTGAAATTAAATTTAGATTGGATAAATGATTTTCTATTTCAGGATGATGGTATACAGCACAATCATACGGACATTGCAAGTAACTATGTTAGTTGCAATACTTTGTTCAAATTTAAAAATTAATAACTATCAAAATTATAAAAAAGAAATGAGTTTCAATTTAAGAAGCGTAAAAGAATTTCCTTGATAAAAACGAATACTCACTTATGTTGGCAATTTTCAGGACCCTCAAGCTTCATATGATTTAAATGATAATGACCCTGATCCAATGCCCGAATTAAATGAAATGAATAAGTATAATTTCTTGCCATTTTTAATTTGAAAAAGTTGACATTCTATTAGAGATGAAATAAGAATGCTTCTGTTATAGAAAGTATTCAAGAAAACTTTAATTGTTAGGCTTGTTAAAATCTGCCTAAATTAGCAATTCTTCATGAAATCGTCTTTACAAATTTTATGAAAGGTTGCTTTGCTGGCTCTGTATGAATTCAAGCTGTTATCATTGGTTTATTGTAAATACAAGATTCGTTGGCTGTAAACGCAGGCACTACTAGTCTGAGGCATGGCACTAGCTGATTTCATGTCTAACACCCCTAGCTGCACTTATTACTTATCATGAGTTAAGGGTTGACTAGTTGTCTATGAATTAAGGTGCATTGCTAGCTGATTCCAGGCATGGTACCCGTTGTGCCGGTGAAATTGCAATGGTTCCGAACAATTCATTTTGTGGCGTTGGTATAGCATACGATGCTAAAATAGGAGGTGCAACACATTTCTTGCTAGCTTATACTCTGTTTCATTTGCTTCTTTCAGCAGAAGATGTCGCAACAATGGATTAGTTTGACCGTCCAACCAAATTCCTTCTCCTACCCCACCTGTAGATTTTGCCAACAGTTTCTTCTTGATTACGTCGAATTCGTTCGCATAAAATTTACATCCGGTTTATATTCACGTCAAATCCCCTGATAACTATTATCTAATACACACTTTGTAAAGTGATCCCTTTCACAAAGTTAGTTTGCATCAAATTCAGTGACACTCCCTATGAACTATTCTCGTTTACAAGGAATTGTTGGCAGTTCCCGACTACGTCAAACCAACAGTTTCGGTTTATACCACACTCATTAAAACAAAATCCTTTCACGTCAAATTTGCAAAACATTCGTGTAACATCCATCAACGATTCCAGTTTAAATAGTGTTTGCAGGTATACGAATGTTAGCTGGTAAAGTCACAGATAGAATTGAAGCGGAAGCTTTGAGTTACAACATCAATCATATCGATATTTTTTCCGTTAGTTGGGGACCAACAGATGATGGGAAAACAGTTGAAGGTCCTGGACGATTAGCACAAAAAGCAATCCTAAAAGGCATTCAAGAAGTACTAAAATTATCTCAATGCTTAGTTAAAACAAAAGAACTAATTTGGAAACGTTTGTTTTGTGGTATATCTTGAAATAATTCGTTCCATTCAATTTGCTTACTCTTAACCTCTTCTTCACTTTGAATCGTTTACATTTTCCTTTGTTCATAACAGGATCGATAAAAATTTTTATTTCTAAATAAAGCGGAATTTGAAATGACCAATAACGTTGAAGAGGAGTACATAAGCTAGCATCTTAATCGCACGATACCTTCATTCAGGGGGTCATGTTTTAGCTTAACGGATCGAAATACTCTTTCCTATGACGGTTTTCTTTATTTCTTAAACGTTTTTCTATAGGGTCGTTCCGGTAAAGGTGTCATTTATGTTTGGGCATCGGGCAATGGTGGAATGCAGGACGATGATTGCGGTTGTGATGGTTATATGGACAGTATCTATACATTGTCAGTATCAAGTGTAACTAGAGATGGTACTAAACCATGGTATGCTGAAAAGTGTGCTGCAACATTAACATCAACATTTTCCAATGGCCATAATGAAAAGCAAATGATCGTAAGCTATAGCTGTGCAGAATAAGTTTTCATTGTTTTACGAGTCTAAAACTTATTCACTACCGACAAATGTAGTTATAAATGACAGTTTGTTTAATTTCTATAAATTTTAATTTCCAGACAACAACCGATATAGGTGACAAATGCACTGGAACTTTTGCTGGAACTTCAGCATCCGCACCGATGGCTGCAGCTATTATTGCTCTTGGCTTAAATGCAAAGTTTGTTAAATTTCCATGCAACTTTCATTGAAGCTTTCTCCAACATTTCATGAGCAATCTTTCTGGCGTTAGACAATGTTAGCAATCTAATCGATATGAAAAGATGTGGTAAATGATTTCATACCAATAATGTGATAAATTTTTTATTCAGAGATTCATGGAATTTTCCCTGTACCTATCGTATGATTATTTCATTCTAAACAGTTGACTAAAATAAAAATACAAAGTACACCAAAATTGCTGAAAAAGAAGCGCCGCGAGGTCTCCGTAAATTCAAGTTTTATGGTTCATCTTTCTATTTGCCGGGCAAATTAACTTTATTACTTTCATTTAATTATGAATTGAAATTTTGATGAAAGATAATTAAGCGTTGCAGTCCATCACTGACATGGCGTGATGTACAGCACATAGCTGTTTGGACCTCAGATCCCATTCCACTGCTGAATATTAATGAAGGTTGGAAAAGAAATGCTCGGGGACTTCTGGTAAATTCACGTTTTGGATTCGGTATGTTTCATGTTCATTGCGGACAAAGCACATTACAATCCACATTCGCGGTGCTAAAACTTTTCATTTTCTTTATCCAATGTTCTTATAGGATTAATGGATGCGAACGCATTTGTGAAGATGGCAAAAACTTGGCAAAATGTACCAATGCAACATATTTGCACAACCATTTTTCCCACTTTCTCGAAACGGTGATTTTTCTTTCAATTCAAAATTAATTACAAACTATTCTATGCGACAAAGAGCGTATTAAAGTTTGCTGCAAAGCTATTTAGTACAGTACGTGTCTTTATGCTCGTAGATATCATCATGCACACAAATATTACGGTACTTCGTGATGCTTGCGTAGTACAGGAATTATAATTCACCTTTCAAATGTTGTGAAACGCATAATATTGCAGCTGTGTGTAGTTCTTAAGTTAGGAAACCTGTTATTAAATGAAACAGGCAGTAAACTTTCACCTTGAACACTGTATAGTACAGTATACCTTTATACTTCAAAATTTTATAATAGGTATATTACTGCAGTATTTGCGATGCTTAAATTAGATGAAAGAAGTGTTGCAATGAATAGAATGAGCATTACATTTGTTTGCTTGGATATTTCATAGTAATTCACAGCCTCAAAGTAAGATGACCCGTCTCAAGCAGAATTCAAATTGCTATAGTACATACAATTCTCAGAGTTTCGAAATGTACTTTTTTGTGCTAAAATTATCATTTCTATTTAGTGAAATAAATGATACAAATATAACTGTAATCAAATTTCAAACGGATGGTTGTGAGGGACAAAGAAATGAAATAAACTTTTTGGAACACATACAGTTAATATTGGATGTATATTATCCAATACGTGGTCATCTTTCTATTTCAGTTATTTCACCAAAAGGTATGATTTCCCGTTTAATTTTTCCATGTGCATTTTGATATAAATTTCACAAATTTTAATTGCAGAAAAAAAAAACTTTTTTAGATACTAAGACGGAACTCCTTTCGGTTCGTCGTTTGGATAAATCATCAGATGGTTTCAAGCAATGGCCATTTATGTCGGTACATACTTGGGGTGAAAATCCACGAGGAATTTGGCAATTGCATATCGAAGATAAGGTTAATCTCCTGGAAGTTGTAACCTGAGGGAAATGTTCAATTTTGACATGGTCGTTCGAAAAAAAGTCTCTAGGAAGCTGCAAGCTGGCGTCCAAAGGATCAAGGAAAGGGCCACTAGCTGTCTAAAACAAAGAATTTACATATATGGCAACGCGTGAGGGACTAACATTGCAACCGGCTGGGTGAGGCACTGCCTGGTTGTAAAAGGCGTTAGGCTGGCGGGACTGGAGACTTCGCGTTAAGATTGAAGTTTACACGTACAGGAGATGAATATCATACGTGCAGTGCTAGATTAGCGCACAGTTTACAAGCTTAATTTGGACATTTCACGTTCTCTTCGAGTTTCTTGACAACAATTACACAAATTGAAAATTGATGAAGGTTGCTCAGTTTTGGGTGTGGACTTGCAAATTTGCAAAGTTTTTTATTGTTATTCATTGATGAATTTTTGAAATCCAAATATTTCAAACAAATTGCTGAATTCAAGAAGAAAAGAAACAGCGATGAATGGAAAAGATGTCAAGCGAATTTTTATTTTGAATTTTTAACAGTACTTTTTTGAGTTTTCAAATTTTGAAAATTTTCATTTAAATTTGATTAGAAAAACTTTTTTTTTGAAGAGTATGACAAATAAAGCGATGACAGGCGCTGTAAATAATATCACAGTCAGAATTTATGGTACCAAAGATAAACCAGAACATTACAAAGACATGAAACGTTATGGCGAAGAAATGGAAATAATTTTGGAGAAAAAATTGTCGAATCCTAATGTAAGCTATTTTTACTACCACTCTTTTCAAGTTATCCTCCTTTTCCAGATGTGATTATTCTTTGTCTGCTGATAATTTATTACATGCATACTTCTCTCTATCTTCCTTACCTTCGTTTCAAACTTGTTATTCACAGTGTAATTAATTATAATTTGTATCAGATTTCGGCACACATAATGTTACCACAAACGGGACGTACAGTAAATGATAATCCAGTATTATCACAGAAGAATCGATCTCCAATACGTTTCATTAATGATATTTTTCTTCCACAACCAAAAACACCAGAACGAATCAATAAGAGGAGAAAAATATTCATTGGCCGATCACGCTGATGAAAACTCGACTTCTTGACTAAAATATCTAAATTAAATTTAAGTGTATCTAATCGTTCAATTGCTATGTATTACTTTCAGTGATCATTATCAAGATTTTGTTCACCATAAATTTGCTTCATAAATAACATAATACGGCAAAAACTTCTCGGCATAATATTTTCGAAACATTAATTTTTTCCGACTTTAATAACTTTTTGTGTACGCAAGTATTCACGTGTCGAACTATGGAAGTATCAATGTGATTGATTCACTTTCCAAGAAAAATGCTCACGTATTCAACAATGGATGTATTATGACATTACTTTACACGTTATAATTCACTTTCTAATTGACTGTCAGAATATTAAAGTTTTTAATTCTCATTGAAAGTGAAATTGAAAATTTAGGTTAGAACTTCAAGTACGAAAATTAGGTATTAAAACTTTGTTATGATAATTTGAAGGTATGAAAATTCGCAGAGAAAATGAAACAAAATCTATCATGTATTCCAAATTGATCATGAATATCACTTTCAAGATAATCCTTCATGACTTCCTCTATCAAAATTTTCATATTAGCCAAGCAAAGTGACTGGAGAAAAAAGTTTCAGGAATGATGGACAGCTTCTAATGACAGCTTCCATTATATCAACTTCAAATATCTCCTCATAGGTTATTTTAAAATTTAAATTAAAACATTAATAGTATCGAAATCTTGTTGATTTTTCCAGTATTTTTAATTATTAGCACAGCGTTGTCAGTAGCAACAGTGTGCTATCCTGCTAACTTATTGATTTCTGCATTCACTGCAAATTTATATTCATACCTTTAGTACTTCAAAGTTACCCGATTAATAATGTTTGCTATTAATTTCAGGTTTACTATAGTCTTTCTTTCTCTAGTTCATCAAAGAAAATATGAAATGTCTTCGTGTTTTAGTCAAGTATTATTTTGGAAAAGTCAATTGATTGAATGTTAATTTTAATGTTGAAATTTTGGCAAAATGTTTCATTTTGTCACTTAGTAGAACTTTTATTATTTTTGTATTTAAATTAAATTTATTTTTAAAACGACCGCTACTCTTACATGCATGTCATAAGTACATCAATTATAAACATACATTGCAGTTTTTTTTTTTTTAATTTCGAGAAGAATAGTTCATTTAGTATGTCGTCATATAATTTAATTGCAATTAATTCAATTTTAGAATCCTAGTTAAATCAGTGGATGCATTTCTTCTTTGTCCCGAGGATGATAGTTTTCTTAAAATGCTGCAAATTGAACTGAACAAATTATAGTAATACAAGCTGGATGTTACCAAAGATTTTACAAGTTAACGCTACAACAAAATATAATCGCACCGGTAGATTTCCGTTTCCTTTTTTTGATAAATTTTTATTTTTTAGGATAAAACAAATCTTTTGAAGAATTGAACGAGAAGCTGAGCTTGAAACGAGGAAAAATGTTGGGTGAATAAGTGTTTCTCTGATATAATATGGCAATAATTAGAATAAAAAACTTTTAAACAATTAATTTTTAAAATGACGAAGTGACACCCTTCACATTATGAAAATTGCAATAGTAGTTTTTGTTGGGATCGAACTTTTAGCTTTCAAAATTATTGCTCGTTTTGCAGAAATTTTAATCCATCTTTACAAACATCTGAGCCTTTTGTTTTGGTTTATTGTGATCATTTTCCAACGCTATCTAATTTATTAATTATATTCAAGAAATATCAAAAACTGTAATGAATTATGGAAGAATTATTAGCATAATAAGCAAAAATTTTAATTCATCCATGTTCTTCGACTTTTTATATTCAGTGGCAGCTATCGTCAATGTTTGCTTCGTGAATCTGGTATAGTACACTCCTAATTTATTAATTCTGATTCAGGAAATACCAAAAATTTCGTGGAATTATGGAAGATGAAAGAGAAAAAGTTGAAGCGCTGGAAATGAGCAGTACGAAAAGCAATGATAAGCAAATCATAGAAGTCAGGAAAATTAGCAAACCAAAAAATGGTTGGGTAGGAAGCCGAGAAAGTGATGGTGACAAGATGGCCGCGGAAATGCAACCAATAGCAACGGAAAGGCACAAACCACAAATTACCGTTTTAGTATGCGAACATTCTGAAAAATTTCTTTGCCCTTTTTAATTTTTTTTCCAAATTATGGAAGCAGTAAATTTCACTTGAAATTTTAGCATTCAAAAAAATTCAAAGATTTCATTGTACACAAAAACGATTTGAAACTGAAATTTATGTAAATAAAAACATTTCTTGAATTTTATTTTTGCCAAGTATTTTTGAATTTGAAAAGTCAGGAAAAAGTTTTTTTTTTCAGAATGATGAATCATCCGACGAATTTTCAACTGCAAATCAAACTGACAGGCTAGTTTGCTGTTTTTTGGAATTTAATAATTTGTTTTCAAATGGAAAGAAGGGAAAATAGTTTAAAATTTATTTTGCGTTTTCCTATTTTGAATTCCAACATTTCATTTTTGAAATTTATCGATTACTTTTTTTTAAATAACAAATATTAATTTAGTCCAACAATTTCTCATAAATCCCTGACATTTCGGGGAACTGCTGCTGCAACTCTACTAAATACACAAACAATACGTGAACAAATAAGAAAAAAGGTAATAAAGGAAATGGAAGAGAAACGTGGTACAGCCAAATTAAACAAACGTTTACAACGTGAAAAACGTAGTAAAGTAACAGAAGAAGATTCTGTAGCAATCAGAACTGAAGTGAGCGAGGAAGAACTTGATCGACAAATTGAACATTCCATGAAGGTTTTTTTCTTTTTATTTCATGATTTCAACATCGAAAGTTTGGTTCCATTTAAAAAGCCGTTGCTGTGACCTGTTAAATTGCGAATTGGACGTAACTAACGTGATTCAAATGTTAAAATTATTTGATTGAAATAAATTACAGTTCGCGTAATAAATTATTAATTAATATACGGCCTACTGGTTCACGTTTTTGACTAGATAATTTGCATTATCCAAAGTGTACAATTTACAAAAACTTTTTTTGTCCTTAATAAGGACACGTATTTATTATTAATTTTTATAGTAATTTTTTTAATGATTTACTAAATTAACAAGGATTTGTTTTACAAGATTCATGTTGACAAAGTCGAAAGCTTTTTATTTTCAGCAATTTTTTAATTAGCTCAAAAATGATTTTAAATTTTCACTCCAATTAAATTAGTTTCGAAGAAAAATTTGTTAAAAAAATTGTTCTTCCGAATTTTTAATTTCTACCTCGGACTGTTATTCCATATAATACGCAATATGTCATTTAACCGGTCACCGGCGGAATAATGGTAAGGAAATTATAATTGTCAAAGTGGTTTAAACAAAATTTGATTTTTTTTCCTTTATAGCTTGGAATGAAATGTACTGCTGATTGTTTACATTACTTACCACCACTTGATATCCAGTATGAATTCATCACCGGTCAATCCTGGAATGACCGAACGGAAACGGAAGAAAAAACGAAACGGAAACAATTTTCGAAAGGTTTCTCTTGACATTGATTATTAAAAAAAAAAAAAAACAGACAAAAGATTACAAATAAAAGTTCCATCGAATTTTCAAGCATCCTAAGATTTTTGCCAATGAGATGAAAGGAATAACGAATCCAAAAAGTTTAGAAAGTTGAATTAATTTCATTTTAACAAATCTTTTCAGCTATTTGTTCCATTGCTTTTTACAATTTCTCAATGATTTTTATTTCATTTAATTCTGAAAGACAAGCAAGATTTTTTTGATTGGTATGAAGTGAATATAATTTCAAAAATGTAGACAAAAATTTTTTTTTAATTAAGCAAATTTTGAGGAAAATTGAAAGAGAAAACGAATTTCATTTTCAGTTGTCTTTGTGGTACCCCGACCGCAAAAATCTGAAGAAATTGAACAATTTGCAAAATTGTGTTGCATTCGTGGAAAATATTCTGACACACCGATTTTATCATCAATTGAAAATGGAACACGAAAGTAATTCATATTTTAATTTAAAATTTTAATATTTCGAATTTTACTCTGCGGATGGTCGATAAAAGATTTCACTCATTTATTTTATTATTTCTTATCTTTATCAGCTGGCGCCTTTAACAGTTAGTTGAAACTTATCAGTCGATACTCTTGTCAATGATTATCGCCCTCAATTAGTTATGAATTATCGATTAGAACCTTCACCAATCAGTCATGATTTATCACTACGTGTGTCTTTATTGGTACCTTTGTCAGTTATTTGTACCTTATCAATTAGTGATAACCCATCGATTAGTACTTTTATCAATTGCTTACAACTTAGCAAGTTGTTGCAATACTTGACGGACAAATTCATCTCTTAGCACTACGACTTTTCGGCAAAAGTAATAAAGAAAATTTAAGAAAAAAAATTAAAATTTTGTGGGAAAATCTGAGAGTTATTTGAAGATTTACTGAAAATTTTGTCAACAAGAAATGATGGTGAAATGTAAGAGATTCATAGTAATGCTATTGGTAAATTGGAGAATTCCAGTATGAGCGGTTTACAACGACGGAATTATTCGTTACTGGTACAGCGAGTGGGTGAACACTTTATTAACGAGGATGGTACTTTATTGGGTACTAACTTGGGTACTGATCAAACACCAAAACGGGTAATCCATTAATTGGTTTATCAAGTACTAGGAATTAAATTTTGATTTGCACGGTTTTCATTTTTAAATGATCAATTTTATTCAGTTGGAATTTTTTTTTTGAAGCAACCGAAATTTGAAAGTAGGAAATGTCACATTTATGAAATCTTTCCCTTTTTTGATGAAATTGAAGTTAAAAATGAAGAACGCAAATTCTGGAAATTCTTATTTGCTGAAATAAATTTTTTTTGAAAATTTAGCGATGCTCAACTTATCGTAAATTTTGTAATTGTAAAATCATTAACGAAAAAACTGAGTTCGAAAAAGCGAATGACATTATTTTTGAAACTTAGTCCGAAAATTTTTTGATCATTTTTGGAGTGAGATCGATGAACATTTGGTTGATTGAATAGTTTTGAAAAATTTTGTTGAGATTATAAAACTTTCATATTAGTTTCCTTTCCGAAAATTTTCTTATCAATGAGAAATGAATGAAATAATAAATAAATTCTTTTACTATTTTTTTCATTTTCTTAACAATTAGTTTTTGTCAGAGTAATTATAGTATGTAAATCGAAGCTGAGGTGAAATCTGATAGTTTAAAATTGTTGAAAAAAAATTTTTAAGACGAAAAATTTTAAAAAACTGTCATCAAACAATTTATAATCATTTAAACAAGCCAGACAATGAAACTTGAAATTAATAAATTTAATTTAAAAAATAATTTCATAATTATTAAATTATTTATTTTTCCATTTTTTTGATACGGAAAATATAACTTATTCAACTAATTAAGTTAGATTATTTTGCAATTGTAGTTGGAATCTAATTATGACGACAATTATCGTAAGGTTTGCCGATATGTTAAAGCGGAAAAGTGGAAAAAGGCATTTAACCGGATCAGACGCCAAGATTTTGTTCAATTGGATATTGATTTGAATAGAATCATTTTCAATTATCACTGGTTATTTGGCCAAGAGGATTTGGTTCATTAATTAATATCAATTAAGATTAATCGTGTAAATGAAAATTAAGAAAAGAAAAATTAAATTTCATCCAATATTGTTAAAATTATTTTTAAATTTCTTCCAATTTTTTAAATTTCTTTGAATTATTTTTTTTTGGAAAAAATTAAAAATACTTGCAGGTTTGCAGTAACATTCGAAATTTACATAAAATGCAATCAATTCATATGCAAGAAGCATTGAAATTATTAAAAGAAATTGAAGTGAACGAAAAAGCACTACGCAATGAAAGAATTTTACGAAGAAATCTCGAAGAAAAGTTTGGGTTTTTTCAACAGATTTTACAAAAATGAATTTATCGACTCCGAGGTAACAGTGATCGTCCATATGCTTTGGAGAATATTAGAAAAATGAAAAATAAAACAAATGATTGTTGTTTTTTGCAGAATAGATTGTCGGCAGATTTTTGCGACTGTTGAAATAGTTATTTTATTTGCAGTGCAGAGTGTCAGACAAGGGAAATAATGATTGCATTAAAGCAGGAGCGACAGAGTTATTTGGATTTAAGTGTTGAAATTGAGGAAGAATGGAAAAAGTTGCAGAAAATACGACGAATACAGCAATACTCAACAACAAAATTAACGGTTAAGAAAATCACTTTCGAGCAGGAAAGCATCGAAAAAAGGTTTGAATGATAATCTTGGATATGCGGTCATTCGATTGAGGTATATTGATTAGTTTGCCTCTCTGATCACGTAAAATGTTTGTAACCACTGTATTAGCTTCATCAGTGTTACTAACAGATTTATGAGCGGTCACTGTCACTATTATTTTGAAATGAATTGAATGATTGAAATTTTATCAATTTCGTGCAGGGAACAATCCGATGCTTCATCAACATTTGACGTTAGGGACGAATTAGAATTATTCGATGAATTACGCAATGTTCCGGTTTATGTACTCAACGAGGACAATGAAATTGAATCGAGTAAAGCAATACCTAGAGATGAAACTGATCGGATCAATTATTTACGAAAATGTCAACTGCAATTACAAATCGAATTCAACAATACTGTTGTTTGTAGGACATTATATCGACCACTTGATGAAAACTTTCAGGCTTACTTTGGGCAAATTTATAATTTACAGGTAAAAATTTGTGGATCAAAACCTTTGTTTTATAGTTTTTTTTTTTCCCAAATTGGTTGCGAATTCTCAACGTTCATTTTCTTTAATAATTCATTATTTCATATTGGTGTGACTAGACGGAGCTGCCCATCTCACGTTGAGGATGTCACACCAGGACCAATACTCAGCAAAGTGCTCTTCACGGGATCCTTCGGGCAAGGTGAAAGCGAAGAGACGATGCGAGTCACGGTTCGCCTAACCAGCGGGTGACTTAAGACAATGGTTGTTAGCACAACTTCTTCCGGAACAAGCTGGCAAAGGAGTTGTGGGGTCGACACACGAGCAAACTCGTTGAGAAATCGGCCGAATAGTTTTTTTTTTATAGTTTAATTTCATGTTACACTGACCACAGTCACCGTAAAACGATATTTTTGCGAAACAGTTGTTAAGTTTGCCGAGAAACATAAAAAATCGGAAAGGGCTTGTTTATTTTAAATTTAATTTGACTTTCAAATAGTTTCTTGATATCTCCGGGGCTTCAGCGATTTTCGTGATTTCCAGTAATTTCAATACAACTTTGTTTACTCCTTTCTCCTACAGCTTTAAATCTGTTGTATTTTCAGGTACGAGAAATACCTGAATCTATTACAGTCATAATTTTCGAGAAAGTACCAAAAACAGAAAGTCGAAAAATTGCCATCGTTGGTTTACCATTACCGGATGAGGACAATATTACAAATGGACAAAATATTGTAATACCAGTTGAATTTGCCACCGATTTAATCATAAATGGGTGATTTTTTCAAGTCCAATTCATTTCCAATAGCGGAAATATTATCCTTACAAGAACCAAAAAGAAACATTTTTCGCAGTTAATCGATTAATTTATGAATTTTTTAAACTTGAAATGTAATTTTTTTTGTTTATTTTCAGAGTACATTCTAGTCTTGGTGCTGGTAGTCATAGACCATGTATAACAGGTGAATTATACTGTGCTGTATCTTGGGCCAAACAGGTACCATGTACAACAAATAAACAACAACGGCATCCGATATTTATGCTCCAACCACAGCGAAAATCCTCCATTGATATACCTGATAATTTCGATCTCATACCTAAAGAAGTTCGGCTATGTTCCGATGAAGAATTTGATAACGATATCAGGTAATCTACAAAAACAAAAATATACAAATCACTAATGAAATTCACAATTAGTCCACATGTGTATTCAAACTCAGAAGACTGTCGTTTGGGTAAACTCTATTTGGGGTAATTGGACTGTCACACGAAACACGTAACCACGTAGTTTAATTCGATTAAAGAAACAACCACATTCAATGAACTGCTAGATGACCAAACACCTCGTGGCACTTTGGGACGACGAAACAGGCGGGTTATATCTGGAAATGTTAAGGAGAAGGCTTGTACAGTGGAACCCATGGGTGCTTGACCAGTTGTGACCAGGGATTACAACACAGGAGAAAAGTAGACTGTATATATACACGTAAGCACGGCAGTAGTATTGATATAGTGTGAAGAGTATTGATTGAAGGGCGGAGCTTTTCTGCTAAGTGGCTGGGCTCGTGCTAATTGATTTTGTGAAAAAAAATTACAGAATAAAAAGAAACAATTTACATTTATGAAATTTTAATTCGGCTAATTCTCCGCATTTCGTGACGAGTACAAAAATTCTTTTCAGATTTAAATTAATGAAGTATTTTTAAGAAAGAGTAAATATTTTAAAAAATGATGTCATTTTTAATTTTTGGAAGAATTTGGAATTTAAATCAACAACTAATCTGCGTAATTTCAAATATGTTCATGGAAATTGTTAACTTTTCTTTTTAATTTGCGTGCGAATGAAGTAAACCGATAGCCATAATTTGCAAATAATTTAGTAGGAAAACTGTAAATACTAAAATTACCTATATAATTAAAAATTATGACCAATTAGAAAAAATTTTCTTCTTTGTTGAAAAAAAAATTTTTTTTCCAATAAATAAAATACAGTATTTTTCAGCCAAATCAAAAATCCATTAATAAATAATTGGTTTGTACATCAATTTATTATGTAATTATATTTCTTCAGATTCAAGGCACTACAAATGCGTAATGAACAAAAAATTGGCGTTGTGAAACAAATTCCATTACTGAATTCAGAAATCGATCATCATATGTTAACACCGAATCGTTTCACAAATCAACAAAACTATAAAACCAAAATTGATCGACAGAGAAACATTGGATGTCAATACAATCTGATGATACGGTAATGAAAATCATTCAATGCACACTGTAGAATAATAAATTACCGTGTCTCGTTAATAATTCATTACATTTTAATTTTTACTTTTTTCTTTTATTCGTTTAGGAATCGTTTTAATGAGCAAGCATTGTGTGTGCAAAGCATGCAGAGAAATGAGGATTTGGTACGTGAAGAGTCACTTCCAAAAATTTTCGGAACATTTGATGTATTCTCATTCTTCTCCACTCAAATATCAAGAAAATTAAAACCAGCAAGACGAGCGGTAGCTTCACGAAAGGTATCATTCAGAATAATATCAATCAGTTACCGCGCCTTCCTTAAAATAATTCATTATACCGTTCTATTAAATTGTTCTCGTCATGTTTAACTAAGGTGAAATATAAAATACAGGTATCATTTGGTACGGAGTGTTACCTTATTGTCAATATTCATTCAGCATTAAATCTTCCGGAACCGGAAGATGGAACATTACTGTCGTTTGTTGAAGTTTCTTATCAGTTAAGTTGATAATTTTTTCTTCAAACAATCAAAAACAAGTAAGTGGCATCAAATTGATTTAAACTTTCCGGAACCGAAATGTGCAAAATTACTGTTGTTTTTTGAAGTTCCTATTCTAGGTTAGTTCAATTCCTCCTTCTATCACATAGTTAGCGATAATCCCTGATGTAATGATGACTTCTTTTTTTTAAGGATTCATCAGCACAAACCACGATATCTAATGGAAAAAATCCATATTGGCAGCAAACTATTGAACTAAAATTCGATAACTGTCGGATGAGTAACAATGATTTGAGCTCAATTACAGATTCTATCAAGATAACAGTTTATGATCGGGTTCGTTTCAATCATTTGTTGAATTATTATCTAAATCATCCAAATAAATGAGAATCAGAAATTGAAAAACCAAAGGAAGATGTGATAGGTTTGCACAAAATGCACTAAATTCCAAAATCTTTAAATTTCATCAACTTACACCAATCCTAATTCTTCAATCTGCCTTTCTCAAATAAATTAACCCTAATCATTAATTACCATAAATGCTGGAAATTTTCGTCACATGCTAAAAGATTAAATAGTAGTAGTACGGTTATTCATAAGCAATTAATGGAGGGAGAGAGAGATTTATCACTTTTTTCAAATTGATTTCAAAAAATAAGTTATATTTTTTTTGTTTGAGTTGGTAACTAAACTGGATTCGGATGACCGTGAGCCTAATTCAGTACACGAGCAACTGGAGCGACGATGGTTAGGCTCTATTCTCATTCCAATAACAACACTTTATTTGAATGGTAAAATAGATGGATATCTACGTCTTCAAACACCATTATTTCTTAGTTCTTACAGGTTTGCCACTCATTTTTGTGAAATTCTCGGGTAAGAACATAAATTGAATTTTTTTATGAATTCTGATGGCAAAAACTTTTCACAGCATTACAAAACATTATATGAAATCTATCAATGCACTCTTTGTTTCATTTCTTTTCAGGATTAATCATCGACCAGCATATCTGAAATTATTGGTAGCTTTTAGGCCGGAAATATGTCCATTACAAAAAATTACTCAAGTCAAATTTTCAAGTACTGATGAATCTTACGCTGTAAGAAATTTCCCTTCATTTAATATAATTTATGCAAACATTTTTGAATTCCCAATTAAATGAAAGAAGCGTGGGAAATTGAACCGTTTCATTTTCAGAAACTTTTTAAATAAGTGACATTATCACTTAATGCATAACTATTCGATCATAAGCAAAAATGTTGAAGAAATTTTAATTTTTTTTTAAAATTTGATTTTAGATACAAAGGAAATGCATAGAATGGGAACGAAATGCAAGAAATCGTTTCATGGATCGTCGATACGTTAGTATTGTTCAAAGTACCACTGGAAAACGAATACTAGTATGCAGGTATTATTTTGCATGGATTGCTTACCTGGCATGCATCACCTGCTTGCATGCAGGAATCGTTCCGCTATAATAATATTTCAAAACTATAAAAAAATTTTTAGTATGAGAGGGAGAGAGCAAGGAAGGGAGGAAGAGGAGTTGTTGGGATGTATCGAGAAATTTTTAATTTATGGTAAATGAAAGTGAAAATAGAATTAGATTTTATTGATTAAGCAAAATTAAATTCAAAAGAATCAAAGAAATCATCATTTCTCTTGCTTTCACAGTGTATTGCCAAAATTTATAGTTGTTTAAAATACATAGTGCATTCTGATCTGGTGATATAATCTTTTGTAATACCATGATTATTAAAATTTTGGAACATTTGAATTATCAAATGTATTGTGTGCATCATTAGTTTTGTAGATTCATTCGATCAATTAAGCCACCAAACAACCTGTTAGCTCAAGCATCGGAAAGTTTAGCTCAGCTTGCATGTCGGATGGTTTCTTATATACCGTTTGTACCTGATTCCATTTTATCATCGAAATTATGCGATACTTGGTTTACAGCTGATCGGGTACATTTAATCTTCAGAGTCATAGAAATTACACGCTAAATTATTACACACAACTATATTTCTACAGATTCAATTTCATTTATGATTCTCGATAATAATATATTTCTAAAATTATTTCAAATTCAAAATATTTTGAAGTCATTTAATTATCCTCTATAATGACTTTTTTGTGATTCCAATTTCTTAAGTTTCTATCAATCGGTTGTGGCAAAATGGATGAGCATGCGATACTTTTATGTTGCTGGTTGCTCTATCTTGGTATCAAATCATATGTCTTGTTCGGTAAATCACTGCTAGAAGGTCATTTTGAAGTGAAAAAATTCAAAGTTTTTATTTCATAAATATTTTCTATTTAATAAAAATTTCGCGTCAAAAAAATATTCCATTTTTGATATTTCCAATTTCTTTCATTTGTCAAAATTTTTTAAATTGAAGTAAGGTATGAAATTTTAATTAAACCTAAATTTATGACAATTTTAGGTTCTCGCTCAGCTTTTGTAATGGCAATTTTCCCAAACGGTTCCCTAATCTTAAATCCGTTTGATGGTAACTCTTATAGATTAAATGATCCGCTCTGTCCTATTAGGTCAATTGGTACTATTGCTAGTGCTGGAAATTTATATGCGAATATTCAAAAAAATAAATATCCAAGTGGAATGCATTTTGATTTATGCGTTGGTTTTTTTCAGTAAAATTTTGTGAAATCGAGATACTGAAAAAAAATCATTTCAAAATAATATTTCAAATTTGGGTGAATTTACAATATCAAATTTAAAACTTTCAAAAAAGCCTTCAGCAATTCATTTAACAATAAATCTTCATGTAGAAAGATCGAAATTACAGAAACGCAATCAATGGTTACCGTTATTTAGTAGCGATCAAACTGAAATGGAATCAATACAACCGGAACAGATCATTTACGTTGATACAGAAAATGATGCAGTAATGCAACTACGAACAAATCTGGAACGTGAAATTCGCTTGAAATTTGATCAAAGTCGCTTATATGGAATTCCACATTGGAACTTGTTAGCCTCAAGGTAAGATATGACGTTCTACCGCAAATGATGCAAGTATTCATTTAAGTTACATTTAGCTAGAAGTAAAATACTGTTCAGACAGGTGTTATCCTGCTCAGGTATATTTCTGTAAAATTTAATTTACTGAAATTTAATATAATTTTTCATCTATGAGTAAACAAAAAAGTTGAAATTCATGTTTTAAATATTACAACAAATAACGACCGTTATCTTGCAAGCGAATACGGAGAAAAGGAAAGAAAAAATATTAAATTACTTCATGTATAGGTGTGCATATAAAGAAAGAGGTCAGCTTGAAAAAATGTGTTAAATGCAAAAGAAGTTCATAATTTTTAACCATTAAATGAGCAATAGCACTTATAGCAAATTCCAGGATACTGCGTGAAATTTTAGCTGGAAGAACAGGTAGTAGCACACATGTGAGTATAGATCTATCACAGCTGCGTAATTCATATCACGTAAATGCTGTTGCTTTTCGTCAACGATACAGTACAACGGCTGAAATTATCGACAAAGTACTTGCACTGAAAATACATGAGAACACTGATCATAATGTTCAGTTTGCATTTGCAGTCCATTTGGAACCGTTTGTGAACAATATTTTAGCATGTTCTATTGCAGTTGCTGCACTAAAACCATTGGTTAAATGATACTACAAAATTAAGCATCCTATTTTCAAATGAATAAATCATATGACTTGATTTGAATACATGTAACTTACAACTTCTTTCGAATAAATCAGATCTAAAAGGTGCATTTGAAATGGAAGAAAAGTTATTTGTGCGAGAAGGGAATGACGATAAAAGTTTTCGTTTTGCATGAGACGGACGAAAAGGTTTTGATAAAGATTTATCGATGATGGTAATCGCTCCTTAGAAAATACACAAAATGCCAATACGGTTGATCGATAACTGGATGAAGAAGGGTTGAAATGGAAGATGAAGTTGAAGTCGGAAATGGAAAAACTGTTGATCGTGGAAGCTTCTGGAAGATAGGGAAAGGAAATCCTTTACAAAAGAGGTATCATTTACAGTGGCTAATACATTACAAATAAGCATAAATGACAGACAGAGGGATACAAGATTGGAAGGATGCTAGCAGAATTGAAGGATGAACAGGTAACAGATCACTTTTAACAGAAAGAAGTATTTGCTGAGTGGTGGATCCTTTATCTGCCGGTATCCTTAACAAACTGAGCTAGAAGTGTGTAATACAATTAATTTTAGCTATGGGATCTGACCAAACTAATATTTCGACAAACGGCAAACTACAGGTATAGATTTTCAAGATATTGACCCGTGCAGAGTAGATTATTACTAATTCCAGCACTGCTTTCCGGGACAATGTTCCAAGGAAAAATAAAAGAAATTGAAGGTATCAGCAAGAGCGTATATAACGAAAAAGGAGGATATTTGTGTTTTGTGTGACGAATTTAAAATTTAATTTCTTTTTAATAAAGAAAACAAAACTATTTTATGAAAAATTACAAATTCATGGATACACAACTGAACAATGGAAAAGTAATCTTTAAACATCAAAAATCAAACAATAGAACAGGTAACTTCCTCTGAAACAAATTTAGTCAAGCTACTAAAAATCTAAAAGAAACTCCTGATCCAGAAAGTACAAAATTTCAGCAAATTTATTCCAATCTTCAAGATAAAATTTAACAGTTAAACGAGATACATCCGAGACCATAGTAATAAGCTATTGTTACTTACTGAATGCTTATTACGTTGAAATCCCAGTTTAACAGGTGGTACTAAAATTCAATGATGATCCCCTTCTAAAGCTGATCAAATTTAATAATGGAGTAATCAAGGATTTAGAGAACGTGCGAATAAATACAGAATCGGAGATCTTATCCCAGCATCAAAGCAACAACGATTATGAGACAATTGAACCAAAGATAGATATTTGGGATAGAATCAACGGAAAAAGCAAAGAAGTATGGAACAGACGGAAGATGGTCTTAAAAAAATGCTACTGCACTAATACAAGAAGCACTAAGCGAACTTACGAAACACCTGCGACTGATTGCTATTTGCACTTGCGTTTTCGTAATATTATCGGTAGTGATAGCTATTGAGACAAAAATGACTTTTTCATTTAATCATTTATCAAACATTCTAATTAAAATTATAAATAAAAGCAAGCATCTCATCAACTCACAATTTTAATTTTAAAACAACCAGGTTGTGGTAAGCTATCAAGGTTATTAATTGAACCATGGGAAGAAAAATTTTCACAGTAAATATGAGATACATTTATGCTAAGAAGTTCTAAACGCGAGTGATCATGAGCTAATTTGTTTCGTGTAATTTACTTAAAATCAATTTGTGGATAACAGTAGTGACATGTTGATCGAATAATTTTAATTAGGTGTACTGCTCTGTCCTTTACTGCTTAGTAGTTTTTTTCATTCTCACATTTTCGAGTCTAATGCTATTTTTACATTTAATTATCTTTGATTACTCTCAGCATAAATTACTGTTCCTTTGATTGTTTAAAAAAAATCTAATTATTTAATATATTTTTGGTTATAAAAGGTATGTGGATTGGTGTGGATGATGAGCTTCGTTTAAGCTTCCATATGCTAGTGCATTTCAGTATTTCAGGTTTTTTTCGAATTGTTTCGTCTTTTCTGGTTGATGTCCATTAAAAAAATACTCTGTCATATAGCTGCCAAAAGATGTGGCGAAGTCGTTCCCAGCACTTCAGCTAGTTTTGCTTTGAGTTTTCCCACAGTAACAGTATGGAAGGATCCTGACTATTGGCGCAGTCCTTCTGATGAAATTTCTATCGATTTAGTAGCTGAATTGCAGGTTACTAACTCTTTTAATCTATTTTCCGTATTCAGTGGAGTTAATTAATTTAATTAGGGAATGAAATTAACTCACAATTAGTAAGAATGATTCAACCATTCATTCTTTCTTATACTGTTAGCCTTTAGGTATAAGCCTGATATTAGCTGAATTTTACCATTCATTTAGATTGTATGATATAATTAATTTCAAAGTAATTTAAGGGTCATCCTCTTGTTCAGTGGTTCGACCGATCGATGAAG
This sequence comes from Madathamugadia hiepei, assembly GCA_013365335.1. Lineage (NCBI taxonomy): Eukaryota > Metazoa > Nematoda > Chromadorea > Rhabditida > Onchocercidae > Madathamugadia > Madathamugadia hiepei. The sequence goes on from JABVXS010000484.1 coordinate 26,897, forward strand.
ACATCGTGCAGTAATGCCCAAAATTTAATTGAAAATTCTGGTTTAACTGGTACCCCACTTGAACATTTGGGTCTTTACACATGGTGGAAGCCCTCGTCGTGGTATCGAGTATTATTGGAATACTTGCATACTAATTACGAGTTATCCTGGCTTGCAACTATCATATTTGGTAAAGTTTCGTAATTTATGTGGTGATTTCAGTAAGAACATTGTTGGAAAACCACTAACTAACTAGGGAAAGCTAATTTGCGGCTTTTGAGGCAGTGCAATTTAGATTGGTGGTCCATCTTTCTCCAATTTTTAGAACATCTTTCTATTATTACCAGCATGTTTGCTTTGTTATCATTTTTATGATTTTTGTTTTTTATTTTCTATTAGTTTGGTTCTTGAACGATATAATGTTACTCATTTAAATGATATAATCATTACTTCTCCCAAATGTTTCAAAAATTTTCAGTTTATTTTATTATTACCAGTATGTTTACTTTGTTGTTCTTCGTTCTTCCGTTTGGCGTTTGTCTCGCTTGGTTGCAGGGTCCGCTTTTTGTGGAGCGTTGTCTTCATACGTCTGGCTCCTTAGATGCAAGTTGTTGTTGTTGTGTCCCATTTTCCATGTTATTGTGTTTTGGACTTAGGGCGATTTCTTGTTGTACTTGCCTATTTCATGCAGGTGGCTTAGAATTTTTCTTTCTTATGGCCATTGTCGGAAATTGTTGAGCCAAGGTATTTGAAACTGTTACTTATTCCTCATGCGACTATCTTTGCTCTACCGATCCGTCGCAAAGGCCTGTCGTCGGTGATAACATATCTGGGAATTGAAAAGTATGTCTCTCGACATGTGGATTGCCCACTGGACTATGAGTAATCCTAGTATGCTTACTTTGTTATCATTTTAAATTTGAGTTCTGATTTTCTCCGGATCTGTTTGATAAATCAAAATTATGAACTTTTGGTATTCTGATATTAACTAAAATTTTTGTTTCTAGCGACGGTGTTAATTCGATTTGTGACGATATTTTTTCCAACACTAATTTTATGGGAGAGAACGAGACACAAAAAAATTCAGCGTCCATTTCTACATCGTGAGTGGATTGGTCTTTAATAGATTTATCTAGGATTTCATATCATGGGAAGTTTAAAATTTTTCTTTTTTTAGGAATTCGAAGTCGAATTGGTTTGGTAATGTTGTACTCTACGAGTGTTGGGCTTTTCTGTACGCAGTATTGTGGTATGAAGAAAATGGCTGAAGTTGTGTGTGTTTTTTTCTTTAGAATGTTTGTTGCGAAATATTTGATTGGTTACTACTTTGAAACAGATAAAATATTGTTCACACATTGTTTAGAACAAGTTATTTTCAGTTATCCAAACTGGACAACAAGTGGTACGTTATCATTCATCGATCTAACCGTACCAGATCCATCTTTTTTGTTGCCTACTCTAACTGCCATTTGTTTCACTTCATCAAGTATGGTAAGGTTATCAATTCAAATGTCTAAATTCTTTTTGCTCGTAAGGAAATAAGAGAAAAACATGAAATGTTTGTTTCCTAGAACAAAAGATGTGTGCCGTTATTTTCTGTCCATATCTTCTTGATGTTTTAAAGTTTTTTTTTTCTGTTCATTTTTTTTGGCGAAGTTTCTCGTCCTTTGAAGCTTCTTTTGCTCGCTTCATTGCTAAATGCAATCACATATGCCGTCAAATTGGATGAAAGATTCCACTATGAACATTTTCAGAAGTGGATTAAAGAATTGCAATTGCAAAAAGCAGTTAGTAATTGGATGTTAGGTTTAAAGCCAGAAAATGCAATATATCCAATCTTTGTTTGTTCATTTTTTGTGGCTCACAATGTTCCTTCGGTAAGTAATGGTTTTACGAAAAGTCAATACTGAAGTGATGAACAACTTGGGTTGCGATTGTTCTACTTAATTCTTTGCGTAGTTTCCGATTCTCATATTCATTTAGTTAATTTATTCGTTCTACCTAGAACTGCTTAGTTACATTTTATGCAAATAATTCTTTAAGGTTGTATGTGTTTATTGGATCACTTCGAGTTTAATTAGTGGTATGTATGCTGCAGTTTTGAGGACAACCATAGTACGGTCTTTATTACGTTTGTCCGATAATAGCTATGATCCTGCCAAGATTCGTTGTGCCGCATTGCTTGACTACGTATCTGGTATTTCTAGATTCATTTAAGTTTAGATTTTTTGTTGTGCTCATTCTGTTATTTGCTCAATACACTTCCTTGTTCACTTTTTTTTTGTAGGGTTTGTTGGGTAATATTATAAAGCTTAAATCTTCTGATTGTCGATTTTTTTTAAACATTCGAAAAATCTGATATTGCAGTGAAGAATCTTGATTTAACAGTGTTTTGTCCATGAAATATTTTGGCATTACAAAGGATATAGCAGTAAAGCATAAATTTTCAGAAATGAGACGGAACAGAGCAAATGAAATATTGCAAGTCCAGAAGAAAGTTGCTGAAATTGAGGAAATAAATCAGGAGGATGAACTGTCGCTGTCCAAATCGCTTCCAGAAGAAGCAGAAAACATTAGGCCTGAGGGAGATTCACTTTTTGGAAAACCTTGGAGGGAAGATGTTTCTTTGTCGTCTTCAAAAATTGCTAAATTAATGGAGCAGCAAGTACAAGAAGCAGCTCGTCCAAATGCGTTGGCGAAAGCCAAGAAGCCAATAAGTTCGGTGATAAGAACTGGTTTTCGTAAATCTGAAGTTGATGAAATCGCTGCAGGCTGAAATTATTTTTTTCGTAAAAGTCTTATTGAATTTCAAGTGATCATTTTTAAAAAGAAAATAAAGGAATGTTTTGACATTGGATAAATTGTTTGTTTGCAGAGTTTTGATTTATGTGCTTTTTCGTTTCACGGTAAGTAAATCAAATTGGTGCCTGACACATAGACTGTAGTGCGCATGAAATGTACCTTTGAAGTATTTCTTCAAAGTTTTCCAAATCCTCGATGAGAAGTTCGGTCTTTTCTGGCGTAGCTATTGACAACCAAAGCTATGTATCATTCTTTGTTCAGTAATATTAGTTAGAAATTTGAATTGCCTTCAAATTTTTAAACTTTGAGTTGTTATTTTTGCTGTCTATAAGTTAGCTTTTGCTGTAAACATACCTTAATTTTTAATTTCTCAACGCTGTACTGATCATCGTTTAACAGCAGTCATTGCTATCACTGACAAAGTTATTTTCCGACCACATGTCATACGACATTATTGTTTGAATTGGGAAGCGATGGTGACCTACGGACCGTTCCGATTAATTGTGGATTCTGTATTGGTGAGCCTTAAGGTAGATTTAGAGAATTCTTCGAATTTTTAACGTTTGGTGATTCATTAGGTTGACATAAAAGCTTGAAGTTCTTTTTTTTGAAGTGAACTAAAATTCTACGAAAAGTTACTTTTTTTCATATCATATGGTTTGACTTGCGAGTGGTACATTTGTTCATTAACATTCCCATATTTCAATAGTTTTGTAGTGATAAAAGAAATAATTGTTTGAGTTTTTATTTTGAAGCTGGAGTTTTTGTTTATGAGAATTAATTGGACGACAACGTTGTTTGATTGGAGAACGATGGTTGCATGTTAACCACTAAGATCTTCTGTTGGTGTAAATTTATTTTTATTGCAAATTCCGAAATGGTAAATCTTGGGATTTCTTTCTGTTTAGTGTTTGTCCCGTTTGGTTGCAGCGTCCGCTTTCTGTGGAGCATTGTCTTCATACGTCTGGCTCCTTAGATGCAAGTCGTTGTGTTCCATTTCCCTTGTTATTGTGTGTTGGGCTTAGGGCGACTAAGCGATTTCCTGTGTACTTCT
>JABVXS010000485.1:0-30697 GCA_013365335.1 Madathamugadia hiepei
TCGTTTATGCCGTGGAATCATCGCTCAACCTCTTTAGGCTTCTGATGACGGTATCTCATAAATCGATATATATCTTTCTCGCTATCTCTTGTATTGAGTCGTTGGTACAGATCTCTAAATCGTCTCTCTTTTGTTCTGGCCACTATTCTTTCTGCATCAGATTTGACTTTGCGATATGCTGTTATGCGGAGTTTTGTTGGTCAGGAAGACATGGTATAATTGTTTCTTTTCTCGTACTATCGTTTTGATCTTTTCTGTCCACATCTAAGTCTTCTTGTCAGTGTAACGTTTCCCTGGAATCGTCGTACTTAATACTGAGCAGCTTCAGTAATTGCTTTATGAGCTGCATTCCAGGTGTCATCTACGTTAGTTACCAGAGGAAGTTTGATTTGATTAATGAGTGTATCCTCTTTATCCTTTAGTTTCCACCATTTAATGTGCCGTTTTGGTTTTAAAAACCCTAAAAAATTCGCTTCAAAATTCTCATAATTTAATTTTCCTTTGCAAGACTGATTCCAATCATTTTGTAATCGTTTGACAGAAAAATGAAAATGGAAGTGATCACTGAGACCATCATTATTGAAGTTCGCTTGTATCTTCATTTTCATTTTTTGACCAAATTCAGTACTCATAATTAATTAGAAATTAGTGAAGTCAAAACCATTCGACTATGCAATAAGTTTCTTTGTACTGAAGAGATCGTTTTAAGTTGTCGTTTTTTTGAAAAATTCCTAAAATGTTTTTCACTTCAAACTATCCTTTTAAAGGAAAACATTGACTAAAATTCATATTGTATTTCGCACATATGCTGCCTGAACGAAGCAATCCTCTCCGTGTTTGAAGAAATTCATTAGCTTCGTAAGTATCTTTTCCAGAATCCATTAGATTTGGTTGAAACTCACAGCAGTGCAGGAATTGATTCAGCAATCGATGGACAATCAGAAGTATTTTGATGAACGGTCAGATGAACTTCCGTTTCAATCCTTCGCTGGTATATCTTCTGGCTTTCCTTAGAAGGAGCGATCTCCTGTACACTGAACAGATATCTCCTAAGCAGGAGAAATTAATAAGAAATGACAAAGCTATTTCGAATGAAATCAATCTTATACGACGATACGACGATATTTTGTTGTTGCTCGGTGAGTAATACGATACAACGATATTTTGTTGTTGCTCGGTGACTATTCCTTCCTTCCCCTTTATGTTGCTGCTTATAAATCGGTCTGTCCATTGGAATTTATTTTCAATACTGCTGACAAAACGACGAAAGACGCCACGTATATTTTCTCCGAGAGAAACAGTACCTTTGTAGGATGTTCAATCGCTGTTTTCTATCCCTCACTATTACTCTTCTAATTACTGTCACTAACAATGAAGCATTCATTCTGCAGGTATTCATTCTCCTCTCTTAACAATGATCACCTTCAATCCTTTAGTGCCGAAGTTATAAGTGTTAATCAGATGTTCGTGTTTTTGATTGTTAAGATGTAATCAAAAATGTCTCTAAACTGCTAGGTGTAATTAATTCATTTTCCGGTAATTGTCATTACAGGATTTTTGTAATAGGATGTTGAAAATGGCTTTATGTTTCAGTGCCAAAATTGTTGGTGTATACCGGACTATTGTCCACAGGCGATACCACGATCATCATGTCCTTGCGATGAGATACCGTGCTACCGGGCAACAGGTGGAACGGAAACTGGTGCGGTGAATGCACACCAACAGCAATTATTTATATTACCGCAGCCCATAAAATATTTCCTCGCTCAGCACCTATTTCAACAGACATTGCCTGCCCAGGTATCGGGTCAACTGATAATGGAAAATCAACAGCAGCAGCAGCAGTTCATAAAAACTTTAGGTGCGCTACAACAGAATTTACCTCAGCAAGTAAGAATAAGTGGAATACAGCAACCCAGGATACCACCTCTATACGTTATTCGGACCATTGAGCAACCGGGTCAAGTGTTGCGACAAGTCCAGCAAGTGCCGGAGTTTTTAGCTTCGTCGCAGTATGCATCCGCAATGCAAGTGCCAATGCAGCAGACACAAGTACTGGCAATGCCTTCATTTCAACAGATGACACCTCAGGTGCAGCATTTTAGTTCTCCGTTTCAACTTCCAATACGGACAGTAACTTTGCAAGTTCCAGGTAAATTTGATCCAGTTAGAATTATAAATTTGATCCAACTAGAATTATAAATTTGATCTAATTAGAATAATGTACTTCTTCGAGTCTATCACATGGTTTTATATCTCGTTCAAGGGAATATTATTTCGGTAGAACAATATAGAATCTAAACTTATCATTAATTTAAAATAAATGATTAAGAAATTTACTGAGGATTTATGAGGAAGACAAATTTAGTAACAATGGCGGAACACTGCACTCCTCGAAAAAATGCTTGCCCAGTGGGACTTCCATCCGTTCAAGCCGTCACACAATGTGAAAACATCACCGCCAGTACAGGTTAATTTTGATAATGAATCTAATGGGGTGAAGCATTGGCGCTGAGACCAGGAACTAATATGAAGCACTGGAATTTGGTTTATCAAATGCATATTATATACTCTTACTGCATTTGAATTCCGAGATTTCTCACATTCGGCCTTTTTGAACGATCCTAAATTTTTTATTACTATTACATTGCTTTGAAATATTTTCCTACTTGATGAGAATGATTTTTAGGTACACGTTGTATCACGGTCGAAGAAGCACGACAATTATATACTTGCCTTCCACATTTTAATTTTGATAAATTGTGGGATAGTTAATTCTAACAGTTATTCTTAAAGAATCTGTTAATGTACATTATCGGACTCAAATGATCAAATGTAACAACTTTTACTTTGACCTATTTGAAACACAATATTTACTTTTCAAAAAAATTGCTTAGAAATGATATAATGATTGATAGAATTTTCAACAATCTGAAATTGACAACTTTCATAATCTCACGGAACACTTTATTGTTATCGGATGCAATGCAGATTGTTCCAATCGAATTGTATAATTAAAACCAAAGTTCATTAGAGAAAACCAAAATGTGCAATGGATTGGTGATGACTAAGTTTAGTTTGTAATTGAAAGAAAAGGAAGAAAAGTGATGATTCCTATTTCGCTGTGTGAATCTCGCACCCTGCTTCCTTCATTCAAATCAAAATCTGTAAAAAAATTTGCAAAATTCTACAAAAGAAAGATATTCGACATTAAAAGAAATAATTCTGAATGTTTCTGATGAAATTCCAAAGAAAGCAAGTGGAGTTTTTGATATGAAAAAATGTTCATGTTAAAAGATGAAAACCATCAGAAAGGACCATAAGAGTTCGAAAATAGAATTTCGAAGATAAACAAAAACAAAATAAACTAAGAGGTCGAGAATCTATGATTAAATAATTGATAACACTGCTGGTATTCAATATTTAAGAAACATACGAACAGCAACAATAATTTTAATCGTTCAAAACTGACCACCAGACACCTTCCCTCTAGATCGTTTATAGCTGAATTCCACTCTTCGAGCATTCGCTTCGCACATCGTACTTGGCTTTTGATCACTCCCACATTTGTATAACAATAGAAATAGCTTTTTTTCGCTCTTTCTTTGAGATTTTAGAAAAGATCCTCGATCAAAGTTGCAATTTAAGATGACAGCTTGATTTTCAAAAAAATATATTCAGTTTTGAGTTATACGGATTTGCGTTGTAAACGAGATTCTAAAAAACAAGACTTCAAATATGAAAAGAAATTTTGTTTCCAATCCATTTGAAAAGATTTTTTGAGGAGGGCGAACTATACAAGCAGCAAAACATGTCTGAGCATCTTAATCGATCTTAAAAAATTTCACAGGGGCTTATTTTGTTGGATGCAATTAACATTAATTAACAGCTTTTATAGAAAATCTTACCTTCAATATCTCTCAGAATAAAAAAAATGCACGCAGGAAGAAAGTAACGGTCTTGTTCGAAATGAACTGTTATACCACAACACTGTTGGTGCATCTTTTACCGCTACTTTTGGTTTTCTTCCCACAGTTACCACAACCTGCTAACAAACTTCTTTGTTTTTGCGCGGGATGCCATAAAACGTTCGCTTGTTCGGCTTTGTTTTCAAGATCAGTGGTATAATACTTGGCATTTGCGACCTTGTATGACCTTTCACCTATGATATTCGATTCCCAAAAATGTCGATTATCTGTCCTGCGAATTCTGCTCAATTCATATTTCTGGGTTTCTGGAATCAAGCTTTTCGAACGCTGTGTAGCAATTACCGTCATTTATATGCGCTCGATTTTTTGAAGATATTCCATTTTTTTTTTCTTTCTTTCACGCCTTTACGTGAAATAACTTTCGAAATTACCACTTTTACTTGCTTCCGTGGTAACGCCTCACTACCAACAGTGCTCCTGGATCCTGGATCCGTTTCCTTTGCTCGATGATCTTGGCACATACTGTTTTTCTAGCATTAACTGTCGAGCCGGAAGTGACGGACCAACGGTTGAGGAATCACTCCTGCCGTGATTACTGCCAAGACTTTCCATTTCGCAACTCACCGAATCAGTTTTTCTCGAATCATTTTCTGCTAACCGCCTGAAAGAAATTCTACTTCGCGGAAATACCTTCAGCTCCAGCTGTTTTTGCAAAACTATCCATACCGTAATCAGACATATTCCCGCTACTTATTTCCGAAATTTCATGAGAACTGAATAAGCCGTGTGAACAGTGCTTGGAGACAATGATCCATTAACGTTTTGTCATCGTTGACAATCTGGACAAATCATTAAAATGAAACTGCAAAATTAAGTTATCATGAATGTAATGTAGTAATGAAAGAGTATACGAGAAACTTTATTCAGTATGAGTCAACAAGAAAACTAAAGATTAATTAGTGGATGTTTTTCTATTATACTTCCATCAAGGAATTTGTAAGCGAAAGCATGGTGACATGCATCGATTATGATTTCCTTAACCGAAACACTCCGAAATTAGAGAAATGGTAATTACATCCAGTTCGAAGATCGCAAGCGTAACTGACACTGTAAAACTCTTAAATGCGAATACTGAAGCTGACCAGAATCTGTTGTGATTAGCAACCGACGATAAGTTACTCACTCCATATTACTTTGCCCTGAAGCTGGAGATTTTCCTATTATAAATCTTCTTTAATTGAAAATGGAAATTTTATGTTGTTGAAACGATTAACATGGAATGCACAAAAGATGTATTCCACATTGAACTTTGCATTCCTACAAATTCCAGTGATTTTCATTCAAAGCTACCATTTTGGATATCCAGCTGGAAACATATGAGCAATAACGGCAGCATCAACTTTACGCCTCACTTTCAGGTAGACGTCTATGATCTGCATGTGGCATGAAATTTCAATTTGTACAACCGCAGTTTGCTGACGCAACCCTAATTCTGTAATTTGATGCCAGAACTTGTCTGAATGGAATAGAAATCACTGTTATCAGCAGTGTTAAGGCCAACGGCTGAAAATAACAAAAATGTGTCAATGCTGAGTTTCTGATAAAACTAATCTAAACATTTGAAAGAACTAAAAAAAAAAAATCTATGTTGTTAACTTTTATGTTGTGATTATCGCTGGTGTCATTATTTGTAACACTGCAGTTGATATTGTGACGCTGTTTAAAAGGAAATAATTCTATTCTCAAATCAGCTTCACAAGACCTCTTTCTCGCACGACTTATGCCAAGGTCTTGAAATCCTTAAAACACTCAAACTGCCTTCCTCCTAAAGAAATGATTACTTCCTTCCAGAACTTAATGCAGATGTAGCACACTGTAAATAGAACGGTGATGTTCACATCAAACTATTGATTTCCACCACCATTACTGAAAACCAATAGGACTAACTAACACAAAATAAATTACATAAGGCCGTAACCATGGACACTAACACAACCTTCTCCGCCAAGGAACAGATCATTTTGAACGTATCAATCCCCAATTTTGATCTGAAAATAAAATTCATGGCCAAACACATGACGCACTACTCATCCCCAGAGATTCCCACTTTCATCAGCATTGAATTTCAGCATGAAATCATGCTTAAGACATTTAATATTTAACGGCATCCTTCCAGATGATTGAAAAACAGCAGGAATGGATTCTTTGCATCAAAAAACTGCGATATCATGATGAAAAACAAAAAGTAGTGAAATATTTATACCATACGAAATTCAAACCAACATATTTCTGAATTAGAAAAAATATCAAATTTATATATAAAACAAAACAGCTAAGTGGGTATTTCCTCATTATAGCAAGATACATCATAAATGATGTCGTAAACGAAATCGGAATAACATTGAATGACAAGTCGTTCATTAAAGCTTTTCTGACAAACCAACAAGTTCAATGTACCGATTAAATGTGCTGCTATCAAGAAAACAAACACGTCTGTAGGGTCGATAAGTAATACCTTTCAATATAACTGAACTAAATTTAGAATCTTTTTCCACATCTGATTGAACCGGGTATTGGAAATAGTCGAACTGTAATCCGCTCTGTAATTATCCAAAAAATTATCAAAAAAGTAAACACAGCAAAACTCATCCTCTGTAAATCATATTTCTTTCTTCACAAGTAATAAATACAAAGTAAGCTTGAAATGCTTCAAATAATACAAAATTTATTCTAAACAAATTAAAGTCAGACATTGGAAATCCATTAATTAAATATTAGAATTGGATTTAGTAAAAAAATATACTTATGCCAGTGTTCCATACCTTAAACAAAAGCTCCTCTTCACAGTTATCATAAATAACCTTGGCATTGGCTATAACGTTCGCTGCAATACGCTTTTTTTGTGCCTTAGTTAACTTTTTCTTTTTTCTGGGTATGCTGGAAGCATTTGCCCCAATTCGTCCTTTATTACCATCGTTATCAGCTATTCGAATTTTCAAAATCATAACAATATGTGAAAAATTATATTGTTTACCAAAATTTTCCAAATCATTCCTGAAAGAAAAACTTTCAAAATATACAAATACCGAAACAACCTCATAAGCTTTCTTCTCTTTGCAATAACCTAAAAATTTAATTAAGATTTTTAAGCCACAAGTTATGGAATTTTGAATATTTTTCAGTCAATTAAACTAGGCACTTCATGATCAGCAAATCAAAGGGTTAAAAAGTAAATTTCACGAAAGTGAGAAGTCGTTATAGAGAACGCATATTCTTAATTCTGAGAATAATTCAGTAACTGACATGTGCACGGTTTTCGGTTTCAATGAAAAAATGAACTGCTTTAGCAAAACTAAAAGAAATAGAAAAACCAAAAGATGACGTAGAGTGTGATGAAAGGATAAAAAGAAATAAACACAATTTTCTGATATAAAAAAGCAACATACGCCAACGACCGGAAAGCAGGAGATGCAATAGCTGCGGGAAAATGGAGCAGCCTTTCGTTAATTAAAAGACCAACATGGATGTCCGGTGCTGAAGTTGATAAATTTTCCAAAATAAACGAAATTTTTTTATCGATGGAATATTTTCGCGCTCTTGTTTTCAGTAGGGTCCAAATGTCTGTCTGGAATTTCTGCAAAACAATACTCCAATAACTTCTCAGTATTGCACTAGATACATAAATGCCAGCATATTTGAAGCAGGAGGTCGACAGTTCCAAAATGGAGTTGCTGTTTGATAGAAAACAGCACAAAAGTAATCGGTAAAGGAAAAAGTAAAAACCTGATTTGTACAAAGTTTCAACATGGAAAGCACACCATATACAACTCCGTCATCGTCGTCATCCATAAATTCCTCAGCAGGCTGTAAACTTTAACAGATCAATCTACGAGATTCAAAATCCTTGTTGCTTTTTAAACAAAACTGATTGATGGAAAAGAATCGAGTAACTTTGGTGCTTTCAAAATATTGGTAAAATATTTTTTGGTGATGACAAAAAAGTGTACCCGGTAAACACAGCCAAACGGTGATTGTCCTACTAACACATCAGCCATCTGCTTCACATCTACATCGGCACGAAGAAAAATCTGGAAACAAATTATAGTGACCACGATATTCCCACTAGCACAATTCTTCAAAAAAGAAACATTTTTGGTGAATTATGAAGTAGCTTTTAATAACCACTAAAGAAAGCCAACGATGCCAATGATATGACTGCAACGAGTATCAAAAAATGACTGAATGTAGATGAAATTAATAGCAATCAAGACCTAACAACATAAAAAATTCCGAAAGCAAATAAAACGGTGTCGAACTATTCCAATTCAATCTTCTTTGTTACTAGCAAATTTAGGCTTCAACATATGTACGCCAGAAAAACAAAAAAAAAAAAAATGCCTGCGTTAGCAGATTGATAAGACCCCCTTTGTCACCATCACACACAGGATACGCCTCGAAATCGAAAACCAATTTCTCAGCATTATCCAAATCATCTCTCATCAGTCTGTCTTCATCCTGTAAATTACCTTGAAACAGAGAATTTTTTTCTCTTGTAGAAAAAAAAGTGCCAAAAAGGTGAATTTTGCTCATACGAAACCATGAGGAAAAACTAACAGAATCGCTAGATTTCTCCGCGTCAGAGACTTCTTCCCTCTTCAACATCCTGCAATTGAAATAAAACTACCGTTGCCGAACAACAATCGTACGACAACAGGAAAATATTGCAGCTCAAAAGAGCGCTAAAATTATTTTACCGAAACTGGCACCTGCACGAAGTCTTTTATTCCCCCATAATGCGATGAGAGGCATAACGCATAGTAGTAAGAGGATAGTAAAACAGTTCTCGGACGGATAGGATGAAGATAGACAGTGAGATAGTATGGGAGTAGAGGTTAATAGGTAGATTTAAGGATGCAGCAGAACTGGCTCCCGCATTTTTTCTTTTTTTGTGGATGTACAATTATCCACAGAGATCATTCTAAAAAACTATTTTTCTTCGAATCAATCGCTCCATTTCTATCTCTTCCCTCCTTTTTCAATCCAAATTGACTCTTATTTTCATTCTATAAATACCTAAGTTTTTACTCTCTACTTATAACAATTGTGTATATACCCACCATCCAGTTTATACGTGGACTGTATGTATCATTAGTTTAAGTACTCGTATTGCTAACATGTTTGTTATTCTATGGTTTAATTGCTCAAGTTTGAAGATCAATCAATTATTGTTCCAACTATTGATCTCAATAAACGACCTTCAACCTTCTGTGCATTTCTTCACAATTCAACATTAAAGGATTGAAAGGTAAGTTCTTTAAATAAAGAATTTAAATTTTCTTATCCACAACAAATTTTCTCCACAGATAGTAAGAACAGCCAGTATCTGCATCAGAAAAAGGATGCAGTTTTGTTGGAACGACAAGCAGGAAGCATAATAGTTACCCATTCATTTCTCTGATTTATTTCAGCCACTGATTTATATATATAAAATATTATGTATACGTAAATTTTCAGTTTAGATTGAAAATTTAGCACACAAGTCTCTATATATTTTTTTGCAAACATTTGATTTTCAGAAATCCTGAACAAAAGTTTTTAAAGTTACCTTCGGAGCCACTTCAATTGCAATGCATTTTATTCTGACTTCCATCATTTCGAAAGAATCACTTGTCTTTAGACTTTGTTTTTTCCCATTGCACAATTCATGAAGAAATCATTGTCATTCATTGCTTGTTTTGTCATTTCAAAAAGGAAATTTTAAAAATACCACTTATGAGGATGAGCTTTACGTTTTCAAAATTTTTAGTTACAATTAGTGACTATTAAACCATCGAAAGCAGAAAGAGCTATTAAATGTTTGCCTCCTTTCTGCCTATTTTTTAAAATTTGTGTACACATCAATTGGTTCAGCAATTTACGGCGCTCTCTGGATTGAACTCTGCCTTATTTCTCTGTAGTTATTAGTGACTCTCCAACCTTGTTGCAATGGGAATCTTCTAGGGTATCCTTCAGCGTCTCGTAACTCGCTTGCAACATTTTAAGGAACATCTGTTTCAGTCAGTTCAGCACCAATAATCCCATTAATTTGTTGTTTAAATACGTCTTTTCATTACAGACTTCTCGGGTACTTTAGTCTGCATTTCATTTTTGGTCTCAGAAGGTATGCAATGTTCAGTGACATAGAATTATTTGGACACCTTGGATCTTGACATAAGCATGGGGTAAATAGTATATCTCAGATTCTAGCAAGACTTTTTCAACTTAACACGCTACAAATTTTTTCCAAATGTCGAATACTAATTGAAATTCATTTCTATCAGACATATATTGTTTTCATGTACTATTCTTGTGTTATTACCCTAGTTTCATTTCTCTCTATCTTACGCTGTACCAGTGATGGATCCCCTGTTTTACGATGACCTGGAATGTGGTTCTTCATTATTTCAATCACCGACCGCTAAAAAGGACCTTTATGCAACATTAAATGAGAATTTGCGTGGGAAATTGAGAGAAGAGAAGGAGCGGAATGGAAACGGAAATAGAAGAGAGGGCAATCCGGAGATGGGAGATGTTTTGAAGAATGGTGGTCAACCGACCATTCTGCATAATCAGTTCAGTCAAATGGATCATGAGGTTTGTTTGTGCTTCTGTGATTCGTAGCGAACAGAATGAGCAGTTCTCTTGTGGAAGGATAGGATGAAATGGAAATGTGGTATGGAAACAGTAATCCGATGAATTCGATGATAATGAGAGGGGCACGAACTGTAGGTAGAAATATGAAGGATTCTCTGCATTTCCGCATTGCAAAATTGTATCTTTGATCTTTTCTCTCCTGCGTCGTTTTAATTTGAATAAGCTGCAGTCACAATTACAATCATCCGTCAATGTAAGTTTTCTTCAAATCAATTAATCAACTAAGTTTGCAGATAAACTGCTTCAATCGCATAATTCGTCCGTGCACAGCAGAATTCATTGCTGTATTCTTTTGCATTTTTATTGGAAAAGTTATGGAAGATGAGTTAACAGTGCATGTCACATCGTCCAACATTGAACGGATCATTCTGCAAGCTCTTACTGATGCACTGGTTATGTTTGCTATGCTCACGGCTTTTCAAACGTACGCCTTCTTAGTAATGCGATTTTCTATGGTCTGAAAGAAGTTTCACTTTAATAAAACCTGTCATATAACTCTGCACGTGTTATAATGTCTAGATCAATCACAAAAAACGGAGTTCCCAAGCATTCTTCGTCTATTTTTTTTTTTCTTTCATTTTCGTACCAACAGACTAATTCTCTATGGAGAGGCTGTGCTCGTTAATTTCAACATTTCATTTTCAATAAATTTCAACCACTGAAAGAAATTGAATTAAAAATGAGAGCATCTATGTAATAGTTATGAGTATTTCCGGATGCAGTCCTAGATTTGAAGACGAGGAAAATCTCTTAATTATTGAGTTTGCTTATAAAGCACATCGATTCAACTAGTGGTATTACTGAATTTGCTCATAAAGTATATCGATTTTAATTAGTAATGTCGTTTACTGCATATACCTTAAGTTGAATGGCGCTTCACCTTCGTCTTTTTTCATCATTGTTCCTTATCACCCACACCATCGTTTGTCTTCAAATTTTTACACATCACGTTAAAGTTGGAACGATGCCAACTTTGAGACAGAAAATCATATTTAAAAAAAATTGGTGCAAAGTGGAAATATTCAGGTCTTTTCATCAAAACAGTACTTTGCTGACAAATGTGCTTGTATAAATTGTGTGAGAGCAAAATTATATTGTTTGAGAAATCTTTTTCTGACTCACCTTCCACTTACAGTGTTCATTTGAATCCGGTGATTACCTTGGCTGAATTCTTTGCACTCACTACTGCTTGGCCAATGTGTTGCGCCATGATCATCATGCAGATGCTTGCATCTGTAACTGCCGTTGCTGGTTTTGTGGTAATTAATTATTAATTTACTATCTTACTAATGACACTAGCCTATTGAGGAATGACATACTGACTGGTTTGTTTTCTTACAGGTGCTTCGGTCCAGTAATACAGAATTGAAGATGCCGTCAATCATATCTGATATCACCGTTGACTATATAGATGCTCCATGTCGTTTAGTAAGTTGTTAATGAATTTATTTAAGGCTAAAGTTATTTAAAGCATATTCAGGTCGCTTCAGTTCTCTAGTTTTGGCAAAAGTGAAGAATATGACCCCTCTCCTTCCTTTTCGCATTCAGTTGCTTGATTTCCAAGATGAAAGTAATGGAAAGAGAATTACTCATTCATTTTTTAGCACAGATATTCAGAATGTCCTTACTAATAGACTGCTTCCTTTGATACCTGAGGAAAGACGCACAATTATTTATAAGGAATGTAGACAGTCGCATAAATGATAGCTTGCAGATCCTTTCTCAATTCATTGGTGCTTTGCTAGTTGTCATTACTCATCTCATCATTACTGTACGAACTGGTTCAGGGTTAACAGCTTTGGCGCGGTCCGGAAATACTCCTTTTTCTGTTGGCGCAGCGGTGTTTGTTTCATCATTACTGTGGTTCGTTGATTGGTTTCTTCTACAAATATTTTTGCAGCTTATTAGAGAAAAAACAATATCGACCGTGCAAAAAATGTTGAGCCACTTTTTACTGTAATTCTTCGGAAAGAAATAAGAACAAACAGAGAGGAACAGGAAATGACAGTACACGTTTGAAACTACTCGAGAAAAATAATAAATCCCAAATATCTTTATTCTACCCAACTAATTAATTTGCAGTCTATTGAATTCAAACATCGGATGGAATCCGCTGCTTGCATTTGCATTAGCAAGTTATGGTAGTATTGATTGCAATTTTCGAGCTCTACAAATGCAGGGAATATTTTGGATTGGACCTTGTTTAGCTTCTCTTTTCGCATGCTTTATGTACAGGTTCGTTCACAGTATTTTATTAGAAATGTAAACGAAGGATTTACAGATAAGTATAAATTTCAAGATGTCAGCAGACCTGCTTACCTTTCTGATTACCCATGTCATCCGATTTCATTGGTATCAATTATTCACTCATTCCTGGGTGTTACGCTTTAAGGATGTATTTCAGTTATTTCCATGAAAGGTCACGTCAAATGAAAATTAAGTGACACCACTTAACATGTCCGTTTGTTCATCTAATTACAGGCTACTGTTCGCTACTAAAGAATCTCGTTTGGTGAAGTGCACGCATCGTTTTGCGAACAATTGATCCGATCAATTGACTGTTTTTCGCCTTATTTATTTGCCGCTGTAACAGAATTTCCGAAACAATTTTTTTATGAGTATGAGTGAATAAATATAAAAGAATTGAATGAAACTATTGCACCATTATTTGGCTGCTCGCAGTTTAATAGAACTTACGACAGATTTAACCAGATTTCATGCCTCATTTCAATTGAATTGAAATCAATGCCTGACTATTTCACTATATCAGTCGACACTTGCTTGCGAAACTTCGATAATAATCATAATCAATCGCTGCATGAAGCAAAATGAAATAAATGCATAATATGACTACCTTTCTTGGCTTCTAAGGACTAACCTTTGTTCGAGTCCATAACGGGACCACTGCTGCACGACAAAGACTACTTCGAAAACAAAATATGGAACTGTCTCTCGCTACAAACGGCAGAAACCGAACTGAAGGACGTCAACTGCTTGACCAAACGGACTACTGGTCACCATGTCACCTTCCATTCTATTCGTCCGGACCCCCTCATTTACAATTTCTCTTTCACTCTGATTCATTTCAAGGACTGACCTGATCATCGTTTCGATTCCTAAACGCATAGACCACCTCCTAAGACCTTAAATCTCTAACCCGTCCATAGTGTTCACACTATGTAATACAGTGTCTACGCTTCGCATACGGTAGGATTGAGAGACTCGTCCCTGGGCAAACATGATAATGGTTCGAAGCTGCTGTCGTTCCAGCAGGTCTCACCAGGATATTTCGTTCAATAATTCATTTTTAGTTGGTGGTCCTGTCGTCGAGGAGTGTGTGTTTTGTTCTGCGGTTTCTTTTGGGATATTTGGTCTACGGGAAGTTCCACTATTCAGGAGAGTTTAATGTGACCACATTAAACTTTCACTTATAGTGTTGAAAGAAATTTCATGATGTTTTTAGTATGGTGTGTTTGTTGGTGTGTGAATGTGGTTTGGAACTATTTTCCTTTTGATATTTGCAGATTTTTGCCTTCATCGTCAACAGTGGTAGCAAACTTGCTTTCATATTGCTTGAAGTATAATGTCTGTGAATGACTTGATCAGTCTCAGTCTCGATGAAATTATTGCACGGGGAGGGCCCAAGTTTCGCGCCAACCGGCGTTCCGGTACCGCTAGACGTGAAGGTGGTGTACGTGGTTTTCGTGGTGGTGTGCGTCGAATTCCTGTAGTTACCAACCGGGTAATCCTTTTACAGTTGGATTTATCTTTTTATTTTACAAGTTTACTTGTGTTGCTTACTTGTAAGGATTCAAACACAAGTTTTTATATTCAACCTTATTTTTTGTTGTATTAGTTACTTTTTTCTTTTCAGCATCCGAAAGGAAATTTTCGTTTGAACAATCTTAAGCGTGATGCTAATATGTGTATTGTGAACATTTCAAACCTCGGACCAATGGTTACTACAGCAGATTTACAAGTAGTTTGAAAATTTTTTGACTGAATTTTTTTAATCTTTTTTCTGTGCCTTGTAAATATTATATCTAGCTCTATATAAAATTTTTCGTTTTTTTTTAAGTTTTGAGTCATTTGCATCTTTTTTCAGGAATTGTTTGCAGATCATCCTTACGAGGATGTCGCTGTGCAGTATGAGCCAGACGGTAGTCCATCTGGAACTGCTGTCGTGATATTCAAAAGATTTGAAGATGGGATGAAACTGAAGAGGCAGTTTACCGGAGTTAGATTAGATGGTGAGAGGCATCCTTAACTTGCTCAGAGAATGAAGTTATTACAATAGCAATTTGCTCCAAAACAGTGATGTATTATGTTTTCTCTTGTTGCATTTTGAAATAATGCAGTGTCGTTTCATCTTTAGACTGTGCTGCTTTGACTTTCAGTTCTTTATTATGTGCATGTGTGAATTCATCTGCAATTCGACTATTAAATAAGAACAGCAGTACCGCAAGAACCTATTTATCTTAGAATTTATGCCGCCTTCCGTAAACATAAGTACTAGTTCGGTTGTTTCTAACGCAAAGCAGCTTGTATTTCTTTAATGATTTGAACCGTTCAGGAAAAGTGATGGATTTATTCGTATTAACAAAAAATGATTTCGTGAGAGGCGTCTCACAGGCTAGTTTCCTTATTTCAAACCGATCCTTTTTTTAATAGCTTCATTCGAAATCTTTAAAGTTTTGCAATTCGAAATTTTTTGTGAGGAACCTTAGCGTCCAATATTTTCTGAATTTATTTTATAATTAGGATAAGCATTTAAAATGAAGAAAAGTAAAGGGATAAAAAATTTAGGGTCGAGTAACAAGAGGTGCAAGAGGTAGCGTTCGGTTTGGCAGTAGTAGTTTACTGACGAAAAGAAGAAATGGTGGTCTTGGTCGGCAAAGGAATGTATCTCGGAAACCACAAATCACAAGTGAAGAGCTGGATCGAGAATTAGATGCTTACATGCGTGGTTCTAAACATCCGAAAGTTTCAGCGCCATAAAGGGGCAAATTTCATGTATGCAATGCATGTTTAAATTTTTTTCGTTGATTCTTTTTGTTCACCGTGATTGGGCATATCTTGATTGTAATTTTGACATTTCAAGCTCCGTACACAAAATACGTAAGATCTCGTTTTGTTTGATTTCAATATTGTACCAGCCAATTTCATTTACCAGATGCTACATGTTTGTGTCTTTTGCTCTTTAAAGTAATTTGGGTGATGATAAAACCTCACGTATTCTCATCTTTCTCGATGCTACTGATTAGAGACTCAGTCTTTGTAAAACGGTTTATTCTGTTCAGTACAATTTCATCGTTCTACATACACCTTCACTCAAGCGATTTTCAGCCTACGTCATCATTACGTATCCCATCTTACCTCTCGCTTTTTCTCTTTTTAAAACAAGAAATTTTATTCAAATTTTTATAAACTTCAAGTTTTTCTTTTCATTGAATTAGATAAAGTGATAGCGTTGCTGTGTTTCCCTATAGCTGTAATCATATAGGAATAATCTGAAAGCAAAGAAACTTTATGAAGTTACATGATAATAGGATTTTTCAGTGTTGCAAAACTATTCGTCAATCAGCGAGTTCTATAAGTCTGAAAAACAAGGATATTGTGCA
Source organism: Madathamugadia hiepei (assembly GCA_013365335.1). Classification (NCBI taxonomy): domain Eukaryota; kingdom Metazoa; phylum Nematoda; class Chromadorea; order Rhabditida; family Onchocercidae; genus Madathamugadia; species Madathamugadia hiepei. Next base: position 16,244 of record JABVXS010000485.1, read on the forward strand.
TAAAGTCATTATGCCAAGTCGTAATAATGTTAGTAGAATGATCCAGAAATGTAACCCGTCAATTGGACTTCCAGATTTTGCCGAATCCAATTCCAGCAGCAAAAAAGAATGCCATTATTAGGGGCATGAACACACTCATTAAAATCATTGCTTCTACTGACCAGCCACATTTACCTGTCCATTTCAAAAGATATAACTAGTCGCATTCAATTAAATCTCTCATTCTGTACAAAATGTAGTGTTTATGACTCAGAGTATTAACGACAGTTGTTTCCAACTTACACAGATGCCACTCGATACAAATAAGTTGAGGAATCACTTTCAGTCTGAGTGACCAAATTAAAATCTCTAACTGTTAATTATTCCTGATCTTATGATAAGCAGTATTTCCCAATTCACCAATTAATATGTGTTTACCAAATCGGGTCTCCTTCTTGTCCTCTGTATTTTGTTCTGTTTGTTCAACTGCAAACAATCACATTACCTTTCAGAGAATCCGAAAAGCACACAAATTTTCTTTAAGGAGTCAGTTAGCACTGACATTTTTTACATCAAAGAGTGCGACAATCATAAGTATAAAATTTTTTTTTGGATATAAAATGTAACGGAATGAGTAATTAGATTCCTAGAAGACAAACACCATTTGAGATGTACTGAGATTAATTAAGCTTGGCGAAATTTGAAGACTTGATCAATATTCATTACATTCAGATAATAAATGCTTCTTAAGATAAATTCATATATGAAAAATCACACCCACAAAATTTCTACCATTAATTCCCACTTTCTTTTCATCAGGCACCATTATGTTTTCTGCTGGGCCAATTGCTTCATAAGAACTACCCATCTTTCTTGTTGTTTTTGCTATTATATATCGGGTTTTGAAAGCTAAAAAATTAGTCAAGTTTATTCGAATTCAATTATAAGTTTTTTTTGTGCTTCCTTTATCTAATGCTGAAATTAAACTCGTAAAAATTTTTGCAATTTTCAGCATCTTTTAAATTCTTCTTTTGGATTTGCAAAGTTTTGTTTTTGTTTGTATGAATTCCCAAAATGCCCAAAAACATGTACAGTAAAATGTGAAGGTAAATAATAAGTGTTAGCTGTAGCAGAAGAAAAATCGAACTAGAAATGATAGAAATCAAGAATGCTTCTGCACGAGAATCCATTTGATTTATACTGCTCAAAATTTGCTTTTTGCATGAATATTTCGTGAATGCACTTTTTGTTCATGGTTGTTCCATGAAGAGAAAGCTTCTGATTTCATTTGAATTTCACCAAATTTTATTGCAAAAAAAATTTTACATCATTGATTAAAATGTGCTAGCAACTTTTTCTGAAATTTTATACCATGTTCAGGTCGAGATGTATCATTTTGTCTGATGAAAGTACTTTAAATAACTTCAACAATTCAATGAGTGAGAGATTTTCAAATTTTGATGCCGTCAGTTGTATTTTAATTTCATTCAGGATCAGTTTTAGAATTATCGTTTTAACAGATCCAGTTAAGCTGATATTACTTGCTTATCATTCGAGTAGCTCTTCATTCAACTCATACTGTTTTGCTGTCTTCTTACTGAATTAAATCCCTCGATCTGGCTAACGATAAATTCAATACTTCAACTGAACTTGATGCAACTGCGCAAATAAATCCTGCACGTTAATTCAGGTCATCAGATATCGAACCACTCTCCATTTCAAAATAGTTGCATGAAGTGGTCAGTACGCTTAAGAAATCCACCATCGGTTTGACTGCTTCATCCTTGTTTATGCTTCGCAAAAATGATGCGACTGTTGGAATTCCATTTAGCACTGAAGTAAAGCACAAATAAAAACCTGAAAAATACGAGAAGGTAGAAGTTTGTGTCAAACTTACTTACAGCAGTTAGTCTTGCAAGAGAAGTAACCGTGGTCTGCATAAACTGGAATTGCGTCTCTAACAATATTATAGGATTCAGACGAGAAAGCGCACAATAAATGACCGATATTAGCATTTTCAAGTACCGAGAGAAATTTGATCTGTGAATAGATATCAGACAAAGTCCCGAGGGAAGAAGGAAAGCGAGGAATGAAATTCCATTAGGGTAGTGAAATGTGTGAGTCCTGAAGCAGGAAATGTGAGAAAGAATCAGGCTTTTATTCTTTTTGCTGTACGATCACCAAATTCATTTTATTTGTTATTCAGAAGTTTAAGCTTCCCAGTCTAAGGAGCAAAACGGCTGTGAACTTTTTTTTTTTGGTTTTTCAACAAGAACTTTCGTCAGTTATCATCGTATCAGTATTGTATGGACTTCTGTGTGACTTTTAAAAATTCTTCACGTTTAGTAGGTCATGCACTTATCTATAGCGCTTAATCAAGGTACACCTGCATTTTTCCAGCACTGATTCAACCATTTTTTCACGTAGGTCAAGCGTAGCACTCCAACAATGAATGCTTTTTCTCACTTTGCAGTATCTCCCAATAATCATTTTACTGTGATTAATGTAAAAATTGTTAGATTTTTTTCTGTGACTCGTCGATGTTTAATTGCAGTTCTAGATGGATAAGCGTAATTAATAGCTTCTCCTGTCATCCAATGGATCCATTTTGTAAAATAATTCCCTTTCATGCAGAAATGAGCTAACTGATTTCAAACGATTTTCATCAGAATTTTTATCCATACGAAACTTGTTGTATATTATTTACAGTGAAATGTTGAGCATTTCAAACCAAAGTAGTCTGATTACAATACATGAAAATAATTTTGGAAGTCGATGAAATTTGCAAAGATTTGTTGGGAAAGGTAAACCAAGCAACATTAATCATCAAATCTCTTTTCTTCCTGTACGGGCAACGTTGCAAACTTCGTATGAGTGGGAAGATGTTAACTAATCATTAGAAATCACGGCAGAAGATGATGAAAACGTTAATGTTAAAGCCTGAAATAGGGTTCTGAGAAAAGATTTCAAGAAGGTATTCACGAAATGCGGAATACTGCTTAGCTCAGGTCTTTTTTATCAGAAGTTTTGACCAAAGATTTTAATTTCTGCATTAATAGTTTCTCCTTAGAAAATTTTTCTGACGATGGAGAAATGCCATTCAATGGATCCATTTCTTCGAATGGCATGTTGCTGTCGAATTTGATATACTCTGAAACTTTAAACAACTGAACGCTCATCTCTTCCAAACAGCAAAATGAATCATTCATTTAGTGCGATAAAATTTTTGTTAATCCACCTAGGCATTTTACTGATAGCTCTTAACTGAGCTAATTGTCTAATGCCAAATGATGAAGCAATGCATTTCAGGCTTGAATTCCAGCAGAATACTTGCGTTTCAGGTTGCCTTCAAGTTTGCTTGCACTCATTGGGTACGGTAACGGGAAAAGCAAAATGCAAAATGAAAAAAATTGCGATTACAGCGCTGAAAACTGTTTTCACAACAGTGCAAAAAAATTAATTCTTCATCTCAACGACAGGCTTTTCAACGATTTCTTTGGATATTATATTCTATACGAAAAGGACTGCAGGAAATGGTATAATCTTTAATTTGGATTAGTTGAGAACAAAACAATATAGTTTTTCGGTCCTGAAAGATCCATTCTGGTTTTACGCAGTGCGTTTTCTTTAAATTATTGATTACTTATGAAATCTTTTTCCTTCCAAATTTAAGGGAATTTCTTCATCGCGTCAGGTGAGTTTCCCGACAAGGAAAAGGAATTCCATTCGTGAATGTGATTTGAATGCATTCCGTCTTTACTTGCTTTATATAATTCCAAACTTTTTTCTCTTATTCAGCTTTTAATTTCTTTCCGATAAGAGAAACTGCTGTTGGACAGACGTGTGGACGTTTGAAAGAGAGAGGACAAAACTAACCGGACATTTCTAGTCCACCATTATGATTGTTATCGAATGAATCAAATATAGACTGGAAACTGAAACGAGGTTTCAGGGCATATCGTTGAGCCAGCACTTTCTTCACTTCCTTGATGCCCAGCTTCGAGTCGAAGTTTTCATCGAATTCCTGCAATTTCTCCTACTTTACTTGATAAATTAAGTTCTCTAAATCCTTAAATATTATTCTTATTGTTATCGAACTGTGAGATTCTCCCTCATTTCTGAATGGAAACATTCACAAAAATAGCTGTTCTGAAGTGCCAAGCAGTTTCTGCTCCTTACTTTACCTATGCATACATTGCGTGTGAAGTTGCACCAGCAAGTATACAGGACCCTCTCAATATCACGAACTTTATATTTCACAGAATCCAAAAATTATTGAAATGTTTTTCTTCTAATTCACTTTATCCGCTTCGATTCTATGAATAACCCACCTAATCTAAAAAGGGTAGTCTCAATCATTGATATCAGCCTAACCCACCTCAATTCCATCTTTGAAGCAGATTTTCTGCGTTTTTATTTAAAAAGTTATCAGCCTTAATGATAGACGTTTGAATTACGTAGTATACGTAACAGTAAACATGCTAAGAATAAAATTAAGTCAACGAAAAAGATGTTTTGGTACTTCGTAAATATGGTCAAAATACCGCGTGCGTCGCTCTTCAACTTCCTGTTGTTTAGTATTTTTGTCAGCAACATGTTCACTATATGAAACAAATCCATCATCTGCAGTTTATCGAAATTTGAAATTATTCTCGACTTGTTACGTCACCAATATGACATTTAAATAAGTGATTCTACAGAGAAATATCGTAAAACTGCTGTAATGTTAAGGTGATAATCCCATCCAAAGCTTCTCAAGTGAAATATGTCCAAGAAGAATAATATTCCAAAAAGATTTTGCTAAACATTTCTAAGAATTGATCGTAGAAGTATAAGCAATGATGGAAAAGTGCCGAAAAGTTTATTACGCTCCCGAGTTTATTTCATTGATCTCATTACTCGAAAATCACTTTAAATTGATAGTTTCAATTCGAGAAAAACTAACGGTTCTTGTCAATTCTTTCGAATTCGAACTTTTTCATATTCTCATAGAGCAAGTCAAGATGAAGGTATTCGTCAAACGATAACTTATCGTCACCATTTTGATCTGATCGTGCAAATTGTTCCGCTGAAAAAAAAGTGTGCGGTGAGAAACAAAACATACCGAAGAGTGAAAGAATTTTAAAGCTTCCTCTCTAATTCCCAGTGAAAATTTCACAGCTTTATCAACAATTTTTTTATTAGGTTTTGACATTCACTGCAAAAACGTTGAATCCGATATTTTCACTAATTTCAAAAACGTTGCTACTCTAAAATACGAGTTAAGTCTTAAGAAGATGCCTTAGGATTTAAAAAAAAAACTTTGGCACTAAAACAAACCGGCAGTTTCAGCTGGGAAATCCGGGCTAATATTTTCAGGAACTCTAATTGTTATAGTCCTCGAACTGACCAAAGAAACGAAACAAAGTAGTAAATGAACTGATAGGGTGAGCATTCTGACTTTTCAACACAAAACCTGAACTGACTTGGAGATTCGACTGATATCAGAAGGTATTTGACAGGTATTTATTTATGCCAGCGGCAGTCCTTTTTCTTTCGTCCTTCTTCACTCCCACATGCATCATTCAAGTTCTCATGATGTACTACCCCCTGATGTTGTTGTAATAATTTTCAGTAGGCGGGGAAAGCGATGAAAAAAACAGAAGCGAACGAGTATTTGGAGACATCAATTATTTTATTGAGTTGACCTTCACTCTGTGCTAGCCAGTATTGTTTCCGAACTTTCCCTCGACCAGTTAAACATTTCATTTGACTGAAAACAGAGGTCAGCATCGTATTTCGTTCAAAAATGAAACAAATTATTTGAAAAATCCAAGCGTTTTGCATTTTATTGCAAATTAATATAAGCCTTCTACTTTGGCTCCCATACATTGAAGCATGAACTGAGCTATAGCACATCGAAAACTTCAAAACTAAGCCGTAAAATTGATCATTTCAAGTACATTATGCAACCTCTGGCCAACTGATCCGTTCCACACGATAATTGCAGGATTCGGGCTCAAATCATTTCTGACAAATAACCTTGACTGGCTTTGATTTCACCTTTGAATGGTTTTGGTTTGTCGAAGTTTCTCTTTAGCTGCTTTTGAACTTTTCAATTTTTTTTATTTTACCTTTTTAAATCCAACTTCTAGGTAAAATGAATTTTTGAAAAACCACTCAAACCAAAGTGTTAAGTCAAGAAAAGCTACAATTATTACTGCTAATTTTTAAACTTCCAGCAAAAATCCTTGGACATTTTTGATGCATTGCTGCTTAAACCGCTCAGTTTGTTTGCTAGGCTTAGCTCATGTTCGAAAGGAATCCAGCATGATCGATTGGTCAATTTTGTTGAATATTGTCAATATCATTCACAGTATCGAGGGTTTCATTGAAGCAAGATGAATTCTTCGAATTTTCACGTAGAAGTCCAACGATGAACTATTTTCTCGTCACTTTTCCTTCTTACGACGTTTCAGTAAACACATGTGACTAATGCTGTTTACATCGAATCTGTAAGCAGTCTATTTCAATTAATAATGTTAAGGGAAACACATTACACAGCATGGATGAAGGCAATGTATTTGCTTACCTCACTGAACAAGTTCATTTTACCCAAACATTTTGACCTTTAGCTATTCTGGTGGAAGCACATCAGTCATTTGTGTCTTCTGATTGACTAGATAATCAGAAGATTTCATTTCTGCACACTGTTTACAGAAAATTTTCATTGTTTTTCTGTACATTTTGAAATTATTTTGAACAGACCAGATTAGTCGCTTGAATTTCGAATGAAACCAAGCTGACAGAATGTGGACCTGAAACGAATCTATGGTTGGGACAGGATTGAAAGAAGTTGAAATTTCTGACTGCATCAATTTGCCGATCATAAATTTGAAAGGTTCACTTGTGCGAATGTTTCGCCTAATCTGCTAAAACTTCAGTAAGTGCAAAAGCAGACTAAGAGAGAGAGAGAGAAAGAGAGAGAGAGAGAGAGATGTCCTCTATTCCACACCCTCACTTATGAGTAAATGCACAGTAAATAATTAATACTCGGAAATTCGATAAAAGTGGAAAAATTGAACAAATACGATGCTGAAATGCTTCCATCCGCTTTGGAAGTGGAATTTCCGTCCCAAAGAAAGGAAAAACTAAGAGGACAATAATAGTCTAATCCTTCGCATCACTGCTGGAATTAATTTTGTTTATTTTAATTTATTAATGCTGACTTTTGTTTCCGGGGACTGATTGTGCATTAACAAGCATATTTCTCACAACAAAATCGTATGAGAACGTGCTGAAGTTCTAGAATGGCTAATTTTTTGAAAACTAAATGAAAGCAGCAAATTAAGATCAAATGAGATAATGATGACGTCAAATTTTGGTCCTGTCAGTGCAGTAAAATTTTTAGCTGAAAACAGTGAACAGTTTGGACAGGTTCTGAAATCAGCAGAAATAATGTCTTTTTAACTTTCACCAAATTCGCGGTGCAAATGAACTTTTTGTTTCACGAAAAGAGCGAAGGTAATTCTCTCCTTTCTTTTTGAATAATGTCCCATTTGAAATTCTTCATGAAATGCTTTTTTTTTTTTTAAATGAAGGATCTTCAATTCTTGCTTGTTTGTAGTTTCAGCGTATGATTGTTTCCAAACCTTCAAACTGTGCAATTCTAAACATCAGATCAACCAACCCAAGAATGGTTGGAAAGGTTCTGGAACGCAATGTCAAGATCCCATTAGGATTTTATCTTGATTATAGTTTTTGTCCCGACAAACCCTTTTAAAATATGCAAAACAATCGATTGACGCTACATCTCTCCATGACACTGTATTTAATTATATCTGCTGTGAGACGATTGAAACAACGGAAAATTGACCCTCCTAATAGCGATGCATCTGAATAAATTGTAAATAAAATTTAAGGGAAAAATTTTCAATTTTTTTCATCACATCCCAGGAAATTCTACAATCAAAGTAGTTCGTCAACCATTTTTCGTTCTGTGAAGGAATCCAACGAATGTTGCTGTGCTCGGGTAAAGGAATGCGGTATTGTCGTTCCTCCTTTTATCAATGCCTGAACTTCGCAAATGCCACTATTCTGTACAGTGAATCGATGAACACGCATATCTTCTTTATGAACAGCAACAAAAAAGCATTCACCACCAGTGATATTTACACAAAGTGCCAGAACACAAGAACATTTTTAGTTTTTTTTTTCAAACAGTGACTGATGAAAAATGGTGATGAGTTGAGTTTATTCTACCAACTTCAAAAATTATCAATTGTCGAAAACAAAATGTAAATCAATCTGAAGGTCGAATTGCTGGGGGGAAGGGGGTAGGAGAGGAAGATGACATTAAGCTTCCATCTTCCTTGAATCTTGGTACTTCTTCAGCTCCTAAAACAAGGAGCCAATAAAAAACAAAGTGTTTTCCCGATTAGAGATAAAGCCGGATAAAAAAGTCAGCACACAGGTGTATTAGTACCAAAAAACGATGTTCTGATCGCTGAAATATTAGATGATGAAGATTAATACGTAGTAACTGAATGACTAAAATTAAGAACATTTTTCGTTCGAGATAAGCTGTTGATAATGAAAATTCAAAAATTACTCAATCAAAGTGATAAGTAAGACTTTACCTTCATTTAACTATCGCCAGCATCTTCCATAGCAAACGCTTGCGGAGGCTGCCTTCGTTCATTAGAATACGGTATTATTATTGCTATGTAACCTTGGTTTTCAGAAGCAGAACGCATTAGATTGGGATTTTCTATAAGCCGTTCGTTGACTTCAATTAGAAGAGCTTTAATACCTGCACGTAGTACAAGTTCAGTACCATCTTCACAATGCACAATACAGAGTTTTGTATCTGGCAGTAGCGCTAGTCCACCCTGCATGTAATTGAAAAACAATTCTTCATATATCCAATATTTTTGGACCAATCTAATCATATAAGAACACGAAATACTTGATGAGGTCAAACTATGTGTAATACAGAAACAATGATAGATAAAAACATAAACAATACCTTTTTTCCTTTTCCAGTAACTTTTTGCTTACTTCGATCAACTCCTTTATTTTTCTTCATATGCCAATCAATTTTTTTGATCTGTTTCTGCGCCAATTCATGATTTTTGTACAACGTTACGACTATGACACCACTTGGATGTCGCAAATAGCACAAACCATTGCCACCGCTTTGCAAAAGGTAACGTTTGTAATTCCGATCCACCACAGACCGATAACTCAGAAGTTCGCTGACAAACTGTTTTGCAGTCATTTGCCAACTCTTCTATTGGTCCTTTTTGCCTGACCAGCTTTGCACGCCCTTGAATTTTGACTTCTCAGTTCCAAAGTAGTCTAGAATTGAAAATATCTTGATAACTGATCCTTAGAATTGCGTGATTATCAACTCCGAGAAATAGTAAGCACTAGCTTGCTTGTGCATCCTGATATTAAGATATGCGAATCGAGACAACAGATAGGTCTCAACATTGACACAAAAGCCGTGCTGATAATGATCAAAGCATGCTGAAAAAGCTGAAGAAATACAAATGCCATGTCTTCCGTAAAGTCGCCTTGCCAATTCCAAGAACATTTTACTTGAATAATGTTGGAACACATTTACAGTTATACCCCTACAATGTTTGCATATTTGATTCATCCAAAAAATTCCTTAAAACATTTCTTAACTGTTTCATTGGACCATTAAGACTGATGGTAATTTCTGGTGATAGACCAAACATAGGAATTGGCAAATTGTAAATGCTTATAAAAAGAGTGAATCAAATATCTCCGTTACGAAGGAAACCGATGATTTCTAAATCATTATAAAAATAGTGCATGAATAAATGATAACAATTGTCGATAGTAATTACAATAAACTCAATCACGACAAATTTCCACCTGTATCCAAAACAATTTGAAACATAGAATAGATAATGAATACATACAAATTCAGAAATGAAACATTACTTTGAACATGCCAAATTTCATTCGCTCTTTATAAAATGATACCGAGTTTAGCTACCATAACAGTATGTTTACCCTGTTCAACAAATGACACAGTAAAATCCTGAGCAAACGCAAAGATGATTGTAGAAGATATATGCTAGCACCAATTTCAAACAAAAATAAGAAACAGGTTAAAAACGGATAAAGGTTAAACTTCAAGATCAGCTGGTCTAACCAGCGCAATTCAGGACGATATGGTTCTGCAATATAAAAAGCGATGTAGCATTCCTAACAAAAACAATTTTCTAGCTCCGTTTTAAAAATTGAAGATAACAAAGCCATATATTTGTTTCTATAAAAATATCTCAATCAAATTATTAGAGAACGGAATGACAGGAAAGTGGTCAGAATTCGGTGCAGAGATAGTCCTTGAAAAAATACATAGAATTTGATCTCTTCCGGTATCGTATTCGAAATGTATTCATAGAGTTCAGAAGATAAAAAAAAAAAATTGTAGCGAGTCCCCAAAACAATATGGCTTACAAATGTCACAGCTAAAGGTCGGGAAAACGATTAGCATCTTCTCGATATGATTTTGGTATTTCAAACATTTTTGATGTCATATCAGTTCGAAACATGAATTTCTGGAATGTGACTTTTGCTGATATCGTTGGTAGCACAGGGATTTCTAAAAAAATATATATATAATGAGACATGTGATATTAGCAAATAATTCACGAAAAAAGACGGCAGTAGTGAAACTGAAAGTCCGGAAGTATTTACCGAATCGAACTGGAAATCCAGGTGGTAGCCTCACACTACAAAAATATCGCAATTTATCAAAGTGCTTGAAAGGTGCGACGATTTCGAGAATATCCAGCAAAACTTCAACCGAAAGAGGGAAATCTTCGGCCTGAAAACTTGAATGTCAAAAAAACTTGTGCAAAAAAAAGTAAATAACTAATACTATCCTGGAAAACTCGGTATTCCTATCATTCATGATATTAAAATAAAATCAAGCAACTACCGTCCGATTTGTCTTTCAATTTTATTGTGGCTGAAAAATTGCTACCAAATTCCTGGTCACTTTTGTAAATTCATTTATGCGTGCATGAGAAATGACGATAAATTTTCACAAAACATCTGAAACAATGCGCCATGTGATCCTTATTAGTAGGAAGATTTTTACCATCGCAACGAGAGCTTTGAATTTCTTTGTAGTCTGCTTAAGAACTTGGGCTCGTCCTAATGAAGGAGCAAGACTCTCAGCAGCGCCAATATATTCTTCCCAAGCAGTCGCCATTTTTCGCGGTGGAGGCAGGCTCTTTCGGCGTTGAAGGCTCTGAAATTAAAAGTACAGGTTATGTACTCAGCTGTTTTCTTTTTCATTGTCAATGCACATTAACCACATTGCTTGGAACTTGACTGCATTCGAAATCTTACAGAAACTTGCAATATAAAAAACTCTGATGCAATGTAACTTTAACGTACCATGAATTCTTCTGCCGTTAGCGACCCCATAGCTAGACTTTGGATAAATTTCTTATTTTTCTTGATATCTTCTGCTGTCAAGTGTTCCCTTCTGGAAAATGTAATTCTTTAATAAAATCATATGAAATAAAAACTTCTCAAATACCAACTTCACATGATTCACAGAAATTGGCAAATTTAATTTCTTTTCCTGGTAATTCTTCTGAGTCAATGCGTCATCATCGCAAGAATGATAAAAAAATTTTTTTCTGACAATTCCTCTGCTAATTAAATGTTTCAATTATCGCTTTTCTTATCATCAAGCAGCAACTCACACCTTCCACTAACACGTTAAGATAAAATTTTCCGAACAAAGCTAACCGTTTACGTGTAATTAGAGAGATGCCCTCAACAGTATAATAAACCGCATTATAATCACCCACTTGCTCCTATAAAATCGTTACTTAGAATGTTGCAAATGTTTCACTTTGCACGTTTTAATAAGAAAGTCAGCAAGAATCGTAGTAAATTAAATGATTGAAACATAAAAAGGTTGACCAATTTTTCGTGCTTGAAAAGCCATCCACTTATTGTTTTTTCGAACGTTATTGATTTTGTAGACAACTGAACACTAATAATATCAGAAGACATTAGTATATCAACTTCTTCGTCCAGTTCGACCTCCGATTCTTCATGCTTCATACGTTGAAATACCTCAAGTATCATAATTTATTAAAATCAGGACGAGTAGTATGAAGTAATACGCAAAGTACAGTAAGTTTCTTTGCTTGGTACTGAAAAAAACCTTGGCATGATGATCTAAAATCAGTAGCTGGTCCTTTGAGCAAGTCAGATCTGATGAAAAGATGAAGGATATATCGCCTCGCTCCCAAGTCCGATCAGTAAAATCAACCAATGTTGTATCCAACCTCAGGTTTGTTCCTTTTTTATATATTTTGCATACATCCGAGGGAAGTATCTTTGATAAAAGAGGAACTAAAATGTGAAATTATAAAAGAGAATCACATAATTCGAAATGTGTCATTAAAGAATTTGCGTTACTAGCTTAACAGCACCTCTTTTATTATTAATCTGATCGTCGAAAGAGTCATATATCCAACGTCCAAGTTTATTATAACAAAAATATCAAAAAAATTATCGAAGCATAACTTACGCCAGCTTTGAAAGTCCCATCTCAATTCCATATAGAAATCACCACACTCAGATAGCATTTCAAGTAACTGGGGTTTTCGAGCTGCCATATTTTCCCGTGACTGAGCCTTGAATTTACGCAACATAGCCGTAACTGGAAATGAACATTATAATTGTACCACAGAAAACGAATTGTGTAAAAAGTTTTGATGCAAGAAATCACGCTGTTTTTCCCAACAAATGTTACTTTTGATATGAGCATTCAAGTTTTCTCTATTTGTTAATTTATTCATAGAGATACAAATCAATTTCTGCTTGCATCTAATGATTAAAAAAAACAGTCATTTCCACACACCACTATTCAAACACTTTTAAGTAAAAAAGCAATTAAAAAGCAAGCCCAAGTACAGAAAATGTAGCAAATATTACCAAAAATAAAAATAAAGCATGCAGTACTATTAAAAAATATGGCTGTCTGGAAGACAGGTAATCGAATGAACCTAAAATAACTTCCAGAGTGTCAGTAATTGACGGAAAAATGAATTTACTTATTTTTCGATCGCCATAGCTTACTGCTTCCATTAAGCTGTTCCAACCGTCCTTGTTTTTTGATTTCACAGAAGCATTATGAGCGAGCAAAAGTGTTGTTGCCTCTGAAATGGACACTTGCATGCATTAAGTTGTGGAAAATTCATAAATCAAGTTTATCTTGGAAGGATATATCTCTAAATATAAAGCAATTAACAAACCACTGTGTCCGAGCATTGTGGAAATATGTAACGCAGTATTGCCTTGGCAATCTTGCAATTGAAGATCTGCACCTGAAAAAATGATTTCAAAAGTTGTTGTGGTTGAGACTTACGCACTGAGTGTTGAAAGTACGAAAAACAATTCATTTCACAGAAGAACGTGTTCTCCAGTTTTTACAGCAATAAGCTTAATAAGTTAGCGTCCATTAGATTTTTTTGAATACCGAAAATATATAAAACAAAAATACAACCATCATTAATGAGTCGAGCAATAGACTGTGTGTCGTTGAAAAATGCAGCACGGTGCAACGGATACTCTTCCAATTCTGTCATCCGCCAAAGTAGGGCCTAGCAAAATGCATGAAGTTGCTGAATTATGAGTAAAGAGGATTATTCTGCCGTTAAAACGTATTTCAAGAGACGATTAAACCATGCACAGAAGGATATATCAGCTCAAATTTTATTCCACAAGGTAAATTATGTTAAGGACTAAACGGCACACACATAATTCTAGAAAAGCTCTTAACATTTAGTCAGCAGAGTGACATCCATCTAACGAGGAAGCAACAAGACAAACCACACAAGCTACTGTGGACACTCCACGAACGGTTGCTCAACATCACGTCACGCATTAATGCGAAAGTAATGATATGCCATCAGCAGGCGTTTAATGAGCTACCTCGTCAACCTGCATTCTCAAATGCTAACGCACTCTCTGACCAGCCTGGTAGCTGTCAACTAGCCTCCCTCCAACAGAAACCCCTCCGCCGTACCACACTGTTTTTAGTAGAACTCTCTACCACTTCAGGTTTCAAAGGTTATTTGCCAGAAATCGTCATTGCTCATTCAGCACTATCTCACATTTGTCAAATAACCTGCCCACTCCACATGTTCAGTGTACTCTTTCCAGAGTCTAGAGCTTCTTGGCTCGCTCCATGCAGCGCGAAATGAAATTTCCGAAAGAAGCTGATGGTATTGCGGTGGTGGGGAATGGTCCCCATGGGTTCGATAAAAGCCACACTGTTTGGTACCAGTATTTCTCACCCAACTGATAAAGGCAATGACTTCTTCTTCTTCTGTTAGCGTTTGTCCCACTGAGATGCGGGTCCGCTACTTTGGAGCATTGTCTCCATACGTCTCGGTAATGTGCCATGTCAGACGATAGTCCAGC